>RJWM01005516.1:23784-91595 GCA_004363535.1 Dasyprocta punctata | reverse complement strand
GCCCCCATCCCCGGAAGGCGGATCAGATCTCCCTTGATGCAAGCTGGCGCCGCGTGGCGCCGGCGCGTTGCGGTCCGGTTGGACCGGTTCTGGTTCTCCTCCGGGGCGGCGGAGCCCCCATCCCCGGAAGGCGGATCAGATCTCCCTTGATGCAAGCTGGCGCCGCGTGGCGCCGGCGCGTTGCGGTCCGGTTGGACCCGTTCTGGTTCTCCTCCGGGGCGGCGGAGCCCCCGTCCCCGGAAGGCGGATCAGATCTCCCTTGATGCAAGCTGGCGCCGCGTGGCGCCGGCGCGTTGCGGTCCGGTTGGACCGGTTCTGGTTCTCCTCTGGGGCGGTGGAGCCCCCATCCCCGGAAGGCGGATCAGATCTCCCTTGATGCAAGCTGGCGCCGCGTGGCGCCCAAGAAAGGTCATAATTCTTGAAAAAACCAATTCTGTTACTTCCGAGAGAGAAAAACTGTTCTTTAGTTTCTCATTTGTATGGAAAATAAGACAAATAGAGACTTTCTGCCACCTGCAGTGATTGATCAAAGATTCATCTGGGAAGTATAACATAAATACCATTCGATCTTTTCTTTTTGCCTTGTGATCTGAAGTCAGCTGATGTTTTTCACCATTGCGTGTGTGAAGACTTCTAAGGGAAGAGAAAGCAAAGTTGAGTTGCACCAAAATTAGAGCTCTGAAGTTGCTTATTTTGGCAGGAATCAGAAAGTATAACAGGATGCTACTTTGGAAAGCCATTGACACTTTCTAAGAGTCCAGTTGATTTTGAGTATAGCTACACAAAGATATAGAGACGTTGTTAACAAACCAGCAGCTCCATTGTGAGCTCTGTGACCAAATCATGTAGAGAAATGTGAGAAACACTGTGACAATATTGATATAAGGCACCTGCTTTTAAGACACCAGTAGTCCCTAAATGGAGAGGCAGAACAAACAAATAAGAAAGAAATCTTAGAGGCTTATATTGAATATAAACAGATTACTCCAAAGGAATGACAGTCCATATTTTAGAACAAAGCAGAAGCCTTTTCAAACCATTGTGGATATTCTAAGGGTCAGCATGGTTAAGTGAAGCTCATATCATTTTTGTGGATATCATAAGGGTCAGCATAGTTGTGTGGAACTTCTAAATAACTAGGAAGCCATGTCAAAGGAGACAAGAAAAGAGAAGAAATAGGTAAAAATAAGTCAGATGAATGTTAGAGAAAGTTGCATTAGAGCAGTGGCTCTCGGAGTGTTTACAGACCTTGGGGAGGGTTCTGAGATGGTTTTTGGGAGTCTGTGAGGCCAGAACAATTTTCATAACAACACTAAATGTTATTTGTCTTTTTTTTAAATTGTGGCTAAAAAAAGAAACATAACATTTACTGTCTTAACCAGCTGTACAGTTCAGTAGTATTAAGTATATTTACATTGTTGTGCCACAGGTGTACAAATGCGAAACTCTACACAGAATGAACAGCTGTTTTTCTCCCTTCTGCCAACCGCTCCTTTCTACCATTTCACTTTGGTTTCTGAGAATCTGACTACTTCAAGATACCTCACCTAAGTGGAATCATGCAGTATTTATCTTTTAATGACTGGCCTTTTTTTTTCATAGTTTCTTTTTTAAAAAATAATTTTATTAGTATGCTTTTTGACATAATAATGATTATATTCATCATAGGGCATTTGTAACTGTAATGCCTCTTAATTCTTTTTTTCTCCACTGCCTTCTGTCCTCTCACTCCTTCTTCTCCTCTCTATTTACAGAACTTTGTTCGTATTGTTATCTTTCCATTCTTTTTAATTTTTTTATCCCTATTCCCTTCCTCTCTCCTCCCTCCTCCCTCTTCCCTTCCTTGTTTCCCTTACCATTTGAACATTTTCTTCTTACTTCTCAATATCCTCCAGTTTGATGCTTATTTACTCTTTGGATTTCCCTCACAAGAGAAGCAATGCAATATTTAAACATGTATGTCTGATTTATTTCACTTAAAAATTATGATCTCAAGGTACCTAAAAACTTCTCAAGTTTATCCTTTGTGGCAGAGTAGTACTCCATTGTGTATAAAAACCACAGTTTCATTATCCATCCATGCACTGATGGAGAACAGGCTGTTTTCAGATTTAGCTATTACAAATTGTGCTGCTCTAAACATGGGTATGCATATATCTCTGTGGTATGGAAGTTTTAACTTTTTTGGGAAGATGCCTAGATGGGGAATAGCTGGATCAATGGAACCTTTAGTTTTAGTTTTTTGAGGAATCGTCATACTGAATTTTATAGTGGTTGTACAAATTTATACTCCCATCAACAGAAGAGTTTCTTTTTTTCCACAGCCTTGCCAGCATTTGCTATTGGTTGTTTTTTATAATAGCCATTCTTTCTGGAGTGAGATAGAATCTCAGTGTTGTTTTAATTTGCATTTCCAGAATGACTTGTGGTGTTGAACATTTTTTCATGAATTTTTTTGCCATTTGTATTTCTTCATCTGAGAAGTATCTAGTTATTTCAGATGCTCATTTTTGGATTGGATCTTTAAATTTGAGGTGTCTGAGTGTTTTGAATTCTTTATATATTTTAGATATTAGTCCTTTGAGGAATAGCTGGTAAAATTTTTTTCTTTTTCTTTGGGTTGTCTCTTTTTTGATGGTTTCTTTTGCTGTACAAAAACTTTTTAAAATGATGTCATCCCACTTGTTGATTCCTTTTAATATTTCCTATGTGATCAGGGTTTTGTTTATAAAGTGTTTGTATACACCTGTATCCTCGGATGATATTCTGAAGTTTTGTCCATGTAGGAGCATGAGGCAGGATATATTTGTCTTTTTTTCTTCCTTTTTTGGTATCAGGAATCAAGCTCAGGGTCTCACGCTTGCCAGGCAGGTGCTGCACTGCAGAGCTCCATCTCTAGCCTGATTTCTTGTTTTTTGAAAGCTACTACTCCTTCATACATACACATACATTTATTTATTTGTTCACTCATTCATTCATTCATTCAGTACAGGGCTGGAAGCCAGAGGCCTCTCTCACACTAGGGAAGTACTTTACCACTGAGCTACATTCCCAGCTGTTTTAAGATTTTAAGAATGTCCTGAGTTGCTCAAACTTGCCTCAAAGTTGTAATCCTCTTGTTTCAGCTTTTTGAGTAGCTGGGATTATAGGAGTCTGTCTTAGTTATTTTTTACTCGTTGCCGAGACAAAATACCTGATGCCCAAAATTAGGGAAGGAAAGGTTTATTTTTTATAGTTTTTTGGGAGTTTTAGTCTGTGCTTAGTTGACTCTAAGGCAGTGTGGCATGGTGGGCAGCCATTCATGGCTGTTGCAAGCAGCAAGGCGCACTAGCGAGAGAGAGCGGAACACAAGAGGAAGACCCGCCTTTTTTTACACTATATGTCAGCTCTACCCCTGGGCGGGTGCAGCACTCACATTGCCAATCCCCACGCCAGACAACAAACCAATAACAAACCAATAACTCAGCCCCATCAAAAGTATATGAGGACTTGGGGGGACATAGTATATCACCCAATACAGAGTCCAACACCATCTGGCTCACATTTGTAAAAATCAGTTTATCCATAGGTTGCACTTGGGTTGCTTCTATCTCTTAATTGTTGCAATGTTAATTGCCTTGTTCAGCAGAATTGACATTTGCTGTAATGGTACAAAAGCAATGCTGAATAAAACTTCTGGTGCCTTAGATAAATCGAGAGAGAAACCCCAAATTGTATGAGTTAAACTATATTCTTCATTGTCACATAGTTGTAATGGGGACAAAAAACAACCAGTTCTACTTTGTGTGTTCTGTGATGAGGTGAGAAGTATGTGGTAAGTACTAAAGTTGTGTTGAAATGTGCTCAGACAGTTGAGTTATGAGCTAAATCTCGCTGCTTTTATCACGGGGCAGTATTTTTTACTTGAAAAAAGGACTGCCAGAAAAACTAGGTTTTAGACTTGGGTAATTGATGGATATTTTCTTGAAAGTGAAAGTAAATGTATTACTCCAAAGAAAACAGCTGTCATTATTACCAGTGATAAAATTTGTACTTCCAAATGAAAATTAGAATTTTGGAAAGCTTGTCCTTGCAAGTGTGAATTTGACAGCTTTCCAGCACTTAAAAGTCTTTTGTGGTATAATGAGGTGGGTTTTTTTTGGTTTTTTTTTTTTGTACAATAAAATTTGTCAATGTTTGGGAGATTTGCATAATTCAGTGAATCACTATTTCCAACACATGATTTTACAAAACTATGCCTAGGTAAGGTCATCCAAAAGTCTAATATAGCCAGGCACAGTAGCACATACCTATAATCCCAGCACTTGGGAGGCTGAGACAGAAGGATTGGCGCAAGTTAGAGGCCAGCCTGGGCTACATAGTGAGTTTGAGGTCAGTGTGAACTACATAACAAGACCTTGTCTCAAAACAGAAAAGTACAAGATGCGCATAGTGTCCTTGCCTTGCCTATAATCCAGCTACTTGAGAGGCTGAGGTTGGAGGATTGGAAGTTTGAGGCTGACAAGGGCAGCTTAGTGAAATTCTGTCTCAAAATAAAATTTTGAAAAGGATCCAGGTGTGTAGCTCAGTGATAAGTGCCTACCTAGCATGTGTGCAGCCCCAGGTTAAATAAACACAGGCATGAAAAGTTCGTAATGTTTTAAAATTTTGAGACAGTTTTGATCTTCTTGCCTTCCTCTCCCAGAGTGCTTGGATCATGTGTACACCGCACCACACCTGGCAAAAATATAGCTTCTGTATATAAATATATTATGTTAATAGATAAGGAATTTATTGTTTCAGCTAAATGAATTAAAAATAGTTAAAACTCTTCTGTTTTATTTTGTAACATATACTAAATATAGATAGACATAACCCATATACTCAAAAGCCCTTGGGGATTCAGTAATTTTTAAGACTATGAAGGAGTTCTGAAGCACAAAGTTTGAGACTCAGGGCACTAGGGAATAATTATTCAATAAGCAGAAAGGGATGGGATCTAGAATCTTGTCAAAAAGAAGTAGAAAGGGGTGATTTTCAGAGACGCGAACTGGGAAAGGTCTGTGAAGCGTGTGAAGTGAAAAGAGTGCTGTGATGGGAAATGAAAAGCCCTCTTTGAGCTTGCTTGTTTTTGTTTATTTAAATTTGTCAGTATTTGCAAGAATTCTGTAGCTCATAGACTTCTGTCAGCTTTCTTGTGATAGCAGTGAGCTGTTATGAACTGATTGGTGAATTCAGCCGAGTAATTTGATTAGAGTGGGTGAGTACATGATGAAACAAAATCTTCAGGACTGTGGACTTTTCTAGTTTCACAGATTTTTACCACCTACTTGATTTTCCTTAACTTGCTTCCATTTCAGATCCAGAGAAAAATTTTTCTATCTGCCCTACCTTATGCATTAATTTATGGCATTATGTTGAAGGATAAATGTATGTTCTTTTTTGTTTTTAAAAAATGCATTTGCATTGTAAGAGTAGGATAGGTATTCAGTTCTACTTTTTCATTTCAGAACTATTTCTAAATGCTGTTCTTTTCATTAAACTTGCTTTTTTGTCTAAAGCAAAAAACTCAGTAGTCTACATAGCAGTGTGAAATCATGAATAAACATAGGCTAGATTGGTTTGAGGAACGTAATCTATGATTTAGTGTTCTGATTGGATATGGATCACAAATAGCTAATATAAAGTATCTACACTTCAAGGCCCTTTCATGGGCTCCTTTTGTATTTTAATGTTGAAGTGTTTTTTGTTGTTGTTGTTAAAGTTTTTCAGATCGTATTAGCTTCAGGCTTCACACAATCTGGTTCTTAAGGCTTCCTTGTAAGGCTCTCGAAAATCTAGGAGTTACCGCTACTGAAAATGTTGGATGAGCAAATGGACATAAGAAAGGGAATTTAGCTATAATACTTGAAAAAATTCACAGCATACTTTTCAGAGGATTTATCCAGACAATTATTATCTCATTCTATAGTAATACTTACTCAAATTTCAAGGAATTTAGAAGATAAAACTATCACCTTCCTATGATGCAGTTATGTCCTCTTTCTGGTTCCAACAAAGTTTTTTTTTTTGTGGCACCGGGGATCGAACTCACAACCTCATGCCTGACAGACAGGCGTGTAAGCCACTGAGCCAAACTCCCAGCCCTATTTTTTTTGAGGCAGGGTTGCACTATGTAGCTCAGGCCGATCTTGCGCTCGCATTGTAGCCCAAGCCAGCCTTGAACTCACAACACTCCGCCTACGTCAGCCTCCCGAGTGCTGGGATTAAAGGCCTGTGCCACCATGCCCAGCTTCTAACAAATTTTGATGTTAAAATCTTGATGTTAAAAAAATCTTGATATTCTGGTGCATTTACTAACTCTTAACCCTCTTTCTTTCTAGACTTTTCAGACTTCTTAAGAGTCTCATGTTTGCTCTTCTAATATTTATCTTAGCAGCAGTGGTAGCGTAGGGCTGCTTAACTCACTGACTTACATTCCCTTTCTGAGGATAAGTAACTTTTTTCTTTTTCTTTTCTTTTTTTCATTTATTTATTTATTTTTGGTGCTAGGGATGGAAAATGGATACCTGGGCCCTTGCATGTGCTAGCCAAACACTATGCCACTGATCTGTATCTCCAGCCTCTAGTAGATACTCCTTAGCTCTCCTTATTTTACAGTTAAAGAAACTGATAGAAGTTAAGAAACTTGCTGAATGTGATAGAGCTGAGACTCAAACCTTGATGTGTTGATGGTAGTGCTTTCACTTGTTTCATCTTCCAACCAAATATATTGGAATGAGGATCTGAAATAAAAATCTCAACACAAAATACTAGTCTTAGGGCCTAGAAGCATTTTTTCTTTGAATAGTGTAGTGTTTTATTTTTAAGAGTGGTGGGTACATTGCCATTTGTTTTATTCTTATTCTTTATATCTTATATGTATTTTATAAATATTCTTTTTATATCTGTAAAATATTTTTTTCCCTTCTTTAGTGCTGGGGTCAAACTTAGGACCTCATAAATGCTAGACAAACACTCTGCCACTGAACTGTATCTCCAGGCCATACAAAATATTCTAAAAGATTACAGAAAAGATTGTTTTTATAAAATACATTCTTATTAATGCAATTCTACAGTAAAGCACAGAACAACTTTGCCCTTGAAATACAAATAAAAATACCTCCAAGACACCCACATAAAGTGATAGTCATCCCACAGTTTTGTTTATAATTATCTATAGAAAGGACATATACATAAAAAAGAAATGATTATCATAGTTATCTAGTCTGGTGTGAGAAACTACACAGAACTTGGTGGATTATCACAGAACAACTCAATAATTTAGTCAAACTCAAAAACTCTTCAATACTTGATAAAAGATTAGCCCAGCCATTTTCAAAACTGCCCCAAACATGGGCAAGTCTTTTTATTTTATTTTATTTATCTATTTGCACTGGTCTTTAGTCAAGCCAACAAGCTGTTGCTCCATGTATAGCAGTAAATATGGCCGATGTGTTTTTTTTTTTTTTTCCTTCATTAAGACTTCATTACAACTACATGTGCTTGACACATGTAGACAGTAAGGAAAGACTCATGAACCAATGAAGTAAGTAAATGATAATACCTTTCATGGACCTGCCTGATTTCTCTTTTTTGCCTGGTTTAGGTATTTGGCTCGGGTAGGGGAGCTTGAAGCTACTGACACTGAAGACCCAAATCTGAATTATGGACTCGTGGTAGACTGCGGTAGCAGTGGCTCCAGGATTTTTGTTTATTTCTGGCCAAGACATAATGGGAACCCCCACGACTTGCTGGACATCAAGCAGATGAGAGACCGCAACAGCCAACCTGTGGTTAAAAAAATCAAGCCAGGTACTAATCAGAATATACAGCATTTTATTGTTGATCTCTTTTTATCTGCTAAGCGATGAGAGAGGAGAGAAGAAAAGGGGGAGAAAGAAAGCTACCCTTTTCTCTGTGGGAGTCTGGGTAGTGGGAGGATATGTTTGATTTCCCATTGCTAGAATAAAATTTCCAACACCTGCAATTTAAAGGAGGAGAGGTTTATTTTGGCTCACGGTTTCAGTGGGTTCAGTCTATGCTCAGTTGGCTCCAAGGCATTAACAACATGGTAAAGCAGTGTGGTGGGGAAAAGCAGTTCACAGCATGGTGACCAGAAGCAGAGGGAAAAGGGAGGAATTGGGGATGAGAATATACCCTTCTAATTCATGCCCCCAGTGATCCACCCCTTCTGACCAGGCCCAAACTAAGACTTTTGGGAACATTTTAGATCTAAACCATAATGGAATGGTATCCTATTTATTGTCTTCCACTCCTCTCAACTAAATTAATGTGTAGGGCCTTAAGTAGAACCTATGGAGTATCAGTTTTCTAAATTTGTGATCTGCTTTTTAAAGAAAGTATTTTATTTTACTTAAGGAATCTCTGCAATGGCAGACACTCCAGAACATGCCAGTGACTACCTTCGTCCTCTGCTGAGCTTTGCTGCTGCTCATGTACCTGTGAAGAAGCACAAGGAGACGCCCCTTTATATCCTCTGCACCGCAGGCATGAGGCTCCTTCCTGAGAGGTGCCATGCAGGGTCTGGGAAACAGAAAAATGGGTGTACAAGGGTTGAAAGATTGAGTCTGTGCTTCACCCTCTCGTTCCCTAGTCTTGTGGTAGATGTGGGTGTACACCATGCAAAGCTGTCAGGTAGCATGAAAAGATTCCTTGCTCAGAAATAAAGCAAGAGCCACCTCTGTACCTGGTTGTTGTGTAGTCAGTTGATCATATCTCCATGTCACTTACTTCCTAGGCTGTAGTAATTTCTCAGTTTGGATTGAGTTTTGAAAGTGATGGTGATTACATTTGAATTATGAAGCACCCAGAGGGAGGACATAATTATAGAAGTTAATGAGAAGACCACTTGAGGATCTGGATACCTGCTAGGGCTATCAGGAGAGCTTGGTTAGCAATGCTGCTTTTTCTGTAACTCTCTCTGGATTGTGGTGATAACTAGTGAGTCCCTCCTCTTCGTGCTACAGAAAGTTCAGCTGTCATTGCTTAAAACCAGTCTTCTTAGCCTCACCCAGTCTTTTCCATTTGACTACACCAGTTCAACCTGACGTCTTGCCAACCACTTCTCTTTCCTATGTTAGAAAAAGAAAAGGAGGAGATTGAGGAAGGGGAAGAGGAAGTTATATTTAGGTCAGGGCACTCCTTCTTTGTGAATTTCCCCTTTGACACCTAAATCCCACTGCACCTATTATGGGGATGGAATGGGAATGAACTCCCTGAATTTTGTTTTTTTATGATTTTTTTTCTTAATGTGGTAGGAACATCTAGCATGAGATTAGCCTCTTACCACATTTTTAAGTGTATAACACATGTTAGCTCTGTGTGCAGTGCTATGCAGCATATTTTAGAGCTAACTTATAATGCTTAGCTGAATCTTCATGCCTATTATTTCTCTTAATATAATGAGCATAAGGGCCTCAGGGTCTGTCCATTTTGTTACAAATTGCAGGATTTTCCGCTTTTTAAATACTAAATAGTATTCCAATATATGTGTATACAGTACAACATTTTCTGTATCCATTCATCTGTCCATGAACATTTAGGTTGTTGCTACAGCTTGGCTAATGTGAACATGAGAGTGCTAATAGTTTTTTGAGAAATTTTAATTCTTTTGAATAATTACCTAGAAGATCATGGTAGTTCTATGTTTAATTTTTTTTCCTGTGCTAGGGATTAAATCCAGAGCCTTACATATGCCAAGCAGATGCCCTGCAATTGAACTACATTCCCAGACCTTCATTTAAAGTTTCTGAGGAATCTCTGTATTGTTTTCCGTAGCTGCTATGCTGTTACATTCCTACCAACAGTATACAAAGGTTCCGACTTTTCAGCAGTTTTGACAACCGTTGTCTTTGTTTGGTTTTTAAATAATGACCTTCCTGACAGGTGTGAGATACTATCTCACTGTGGTGTTGATTTGCATGTCCTGATGAGTCATGACCTGGAGTATTTTCCCATATACTGTACTAGTTGGCTGTTTGTCTTTGGAGAAATGTCAAGTGTTAAGTCTGTAGCTCATTTTAAAATGAGGTTCTTAGGGTTCTTTTTACTATTGAGTTGTAAGAATTTCTTTTATATTTTAAAGAGTAGCCCCTAGTCAGATATGGTTTGCAAATATTTTCCATTCTATAGTGTGCATTTTCATTCTATTGATTGTTTCCTTTGCTGTGCAGAAGTGTCTCACATGCTTATTTTTTGAACGTTTGGTGTCATAATAATGAGGTCATTGCCAATCTTAACTTTGGAGGTTAGGCTCCAGGAATGTTCATGATGTCATAGGTGTAGGCATTTCTTATTAACTTAAACGTTTTCCATTATTAAATAGCAGCTCGCTGTTCCTCACATTTTAATTTTTATATGTAGCCTTCTTTTCTTAAAACAGCAACAATAGATGACTCTGCTGGTACATGCCTGGACTCTCCACACTCTAGGAGGCTGAGGCAGAAGGATTGCAAGTTCAAGCCCAGTTTAGGCAACTGAGTGACTTATCAAGACTGTCCCAAAATAAAAAATAAAGAGCTGGCTTTTGTAGCTATGAGAGCAAAGGCCCAAATAAATAAGAGAGAGAAGTTACCTAAATAAGAGAGAGAAGAAAGAAAAAACTATCAGTAATAACAATAAAACCTAGCCTCATGCTTTCTACCACACATGCCAGACAATATAACATGTATCAACACTTCTTTCAGTGGAATTCATCCTCCTGTTTAGACTCACAGCTCATGTTTTATTGTCTGGTTTACTGTTGAGAAGCACATTGTTTATATAACCATTTGTCAACATGAAAGGCTTTCTAGTTCCTTGTTAATTTCCTCATATGTCTTGGTCTTTTAAAAATCTTCATTTTGTGTGTACTTATTTTTAGAACCAAACAAAATATTATAGCTGCAGCCTTACATCATTAAACAGAATCTTAAAAGTAAATCAAACAGAATGAACTTCACAACTTACTACTCAAAACTATTTTGTCCCAGTTCTTTCTCTCTGTACATGTACATGTATATGAAATTTCTGCGAAGTTTTAATCATGTGGCACATACAGTTTATTTAGAATTTTTATTTTTGACATTGGTAGTATTTACATCTCTTAAAAAATTTTGGAAACCCTAGGAAGAGTATATGACTCAAGAGGGGATGCCACGTCACAAACTAAGAGTGACTAAAGGTCTCACCACCAAGGAAGGCAGAGAAAGGCCAGAGGAAAGCTAATTTGGAGGTCAAAAAGGCAGTTCCAGGCTGCAGGACTAAGTAGAGGAACCTGGGCAGTGACTTGGGCATCTTTTGTGTGTCTGGAACCAAGGAAGGGTTGCCTCATCTCTTGGCACTGCCCAGCATTGCCTCTGTTTGTTAAAATTTATATCAAACCCAAATCAGCTGTGTAGCCCTACTTCATCTGTCTATGATGTTAACTGTTAGTGTAGAAGCTCTGAATATTAATATTTATTTTATCTTAAGAATTTTAAAAGAGTTGCCTTCTCTTGTTTTCTGATCATGTCTCTCAGTGATGCATACTTCAGGTCTGGGCTTCATGAAATCCCTGCTGCCTCTAAGGCCAAGCTAGTTGTGACTATCCCTGTAAGAAGCTGATTTATATTAGCGTTTTTGAGTAGTATTCAATATTGGGTTGAATCTCCTGGACTGTATTTTGAATTTATTAGCACTTGGTTTTATTTTGTTTGCCAGTGATTGAACAGAACTTTTTTTTTCTGCTTTCTTTTTATTATTTATTTGTTTATTTTGATACCGGGGGTCAAACTGACCTCGAGCTCGCCAGGCAAGCGCTTATGCCACTGAGCTAAATCCTTAGCCCTTCCCTTTTATTTCGTAGTGGAAATTCCCTTTTAAAAAATTACAAAGGCAGCTGGGTGTGATGTCATACTCCTGTAATTCTAGCTGCTTGGGAGGCTGAGGCAAGAGGACTTCAATTTTGAGACCAGCCTAGGCAATTTAGTGAGATTTTTGTCTCAAAATAAAAAAGGCTTGGGAATATAGCTCAGGGTTACAGTGTTTGCCTAGCATATGGAACTTCTGCCATTACACATTTTTTAAAATAAGGAAACAACACTGAATCTTAGAAAATGAAAGTTCTGTCTTATTCCTGTACAGTACATGAAGAAGTTTTTGTTTTTAAGTGGCATCACATTATACATACTATTTTGTAACTTAGTAGAACTCAACAAAATGTATTAAATAAACACTTTTATGTCAATACATGTAGATACAAATTCAACTCATTTCTTTTAACATCTGTTAGTATTATATTGTGTGGTTGTACCGTAAATTATTTAATCAATCTCTAGTATTATGTTACTTTCAGTTTGTTGTTGGTTTTTTTTTTTTCCTTCTTTTTTTCTTTTGAGACAAGGTCTTATCATGTAGCTTAGGTTGGCCTTGAACGCAGTATGTAGCCCAGGCTGGCCTAGAACTTGCATCAGTCCTCCTGCCTCAGCCTCTGAAGTGCTGGGATCACAGGTGCACACCACCACACTTGGCATTGTCATTATTATAAATACATTGTGCTGTAGTATTCTCTTCATTCCTTGGAATGAATTTTTTAAAGTATAGTAGCTGGATCAAAGATTAAGTACATTTAAAAATTTAAAACAAGTACTCAAGTGCTCTTCAGAAAGGTGGCATTGGTAATTTATGTTCTGAACAGCAATGTAGGTTGGTGCCCGAAAGGTCTTCTATATCATCATCAAACCCAGTGAGGCCCACCGTGGGTGGTTTAGAAGCATGTCCAGTAGAGAGAGAAGAATAGCACATATTGTTTCCCATGTGAAAATCTTGTAAGAATTGAATACATGCAACAAAGAACTTTTGAAAGAAACTGTACTTGGCATTGTGTCGGAAGATTATTACCTCTAGTGTGATTCTGCACCTCCTCATTAAGTCAT
Organism: Dasyprocta punctata; assembly: GCA_004363535.1. Classification (NCBI taxonomy): domain Eukaryota; kingdom Metazoa; phylum Chordata; class Mammalia; order Rodentia; family Dasyproctidae; genus Dasyprocta; species Dasyprocta punctata. The sequence goes on along the minus strand of RJWM01005516.1, from coordinate 78,660 downwards.
GCTGACAACTGTCTGAGCCAGTAGCCAAATCTATTTTTTCTATTTGTTCTGCTTTGTTTCTTTGCTTTTCTTTGCCTTATAATACTTATAATATAAAGACTTTAAAAGGAAAAACAACCCATGGATACAAAGTTTCAGAAGTCATCCCCAAATTGGAAATACTATATTATGAATTTTGGATTTTGAGCCTGATCTGGGGTTTTCAAATGATAAGATTTTGTAAAGAACAAAAAACCCTTGAAAAATGAAAAAGGACATTAAAATTAATGCTGAGGCAAAGAATTATATAAAAATTTGTGGAACTGACTATACTTCTTAGGTGGTAATGTAAAGTATTATTTCTGCATAATTTAAGATCTGAGGATGAGATTGTGTTCCCTAATTTATATCTTTCTTTAATACTAATTAGAAGTAATGTAATTTTTTTCCTTCTTTTTTTCTTTTATAATTGTGAAACTGTGCTACAGTTTCCTGTGGTTTATTCATAATTACCCTCTGAGAAGCATCTTTTAATACTGTTTGAGTTATAACATTATCTAAGGGAAAAGTATTACTATTAGTATATTGCCCATATGTTGGAAGCTGTCCTTGGGAAGTAGTTTAAGCCTTTGAAATCAAAGGAGGTAGCTGGGTCTCTTGGCACATTCCTGTAATCTCAGTAGTCTGAAAGACTGAGGCAGGAAGATTGCAATTTTGAGCACAGCCTGGTCAATTTAGTGACTTAGTGAGATCCTGTCTCAAAATAAAAAAGATAAAAAAAAGGTTGAAGAAATAGCCCTTGGGTTTAATTCCTAATACAGGGAAAAAAGAAAAAATGTACCCAAAAGAAGTAAGGCTGGCCAAGTTGATAGGTGAGTGAACAGTAATGACATTATAACAAGACTAAATGAAAGGACACTTAGTTGAGGCAGTTTGCGAGGAGCAACTCTCTTGTTTTGCCTTTTAAAAGATGGCATTTTGCTATGTTGCCAGGCTGGTCAAGAAGCTGGGACCACAGGGCTACCACATTATACCAGGTAAGAAGAGAGTTAGTGGATTAACTTTTGGATTCTCCTTTTTTGCAGGAAGCAGCTGGCTATCTTGGCTGACCTAGTGAAGGATTTACCACTGGAGTTTGACTTCCTCTTTTCTCAGTCTCAGGCAGAAGTGATCTCCGGGAAGCAAGAAGGTACTGGGCCTTGAGGGGTGCAGCAGGGTCATTTGTCAGCCAGTCACTATTTACTTTAGCTCCTGCCTTTTAGGACTACTTCGCACAGCCAGTTTTTATTTTTCTGCCAATAGTTTTCTTGATTTTGCTAAACAGTTTGTATATGCTGCATTGCTATCTTATTTTAGACTGCTACTTCTATTGGGCTTTAACTTAGTACTGAGTACCATGTTTAAAGTATCCTAACGTTTATTGATGATTTTAAATGGATTTTTGGTTAGCTAACAGTATTTTTGAAAATACATAGTTCTAGGAGTTACATTGAGTTTGCCAAATTCGAGGGGTTTTTTTGTTTGTTTGTTTTGAGACAGGGTCTCACTATGCAGTTCAGGCTGGCCTTGAGCTCACATTGTAACCCAGGCTGGTCTCAAACTCAGAGTGATCCTCCCACCTCAGCCTCTCAAGTGCTGGGACTACAGGCATGAACCACCATGCCCGGCACCAAATTCAAGTATAAAGCAAATACTAGGTTAAATAAGGGGAAACTTTAATCTCAGGGTATGATTAGGATATATTACTTTCGTTACAGGCACTTTCTTTATTACATTTGCTATGCAGTTGTGTTTTGGTTTGCTTTTTTGAGACAGTGTCTTGCTTTGTAGTTCAGGCTGGCCTTGAACTCACTACATAGCCCACATTGGTCTTGAATTCTTGATGATCTCCTGCCTCAGCCTCCTCAGTGCTGGGATTACAGGCTTGTGGCCTTGTGCCCAGCTGTATTTCTTAAAAAAGAAGGAGGTCAAAACAAAACAAATCCTAGTTGTGGTCTGTTGAAAGGAAACACTTACCTTTTTGAATTTTAATTTTGTAGTCTTAAAATTACATTTGCTTCTTAATATTCTGTTTCTTTGCTGAATGTGTTCATTGCAAGACATCTCATATTTCTTGGATACATAGCTACTGTAAGTCTTTGCTAGCTAATATATGTGTCTTCTCAGGGTTGACATCTTTGGACTGTCTTTTCCCTTATTAGTTAAGATTTCTTTTGGTTCTTTGTTTACGAAGTAATTTGTTTAAATCCTAAGACCATTTTTAGAGGGGGTTACATTCAAACTCAAGTTCTAACCTACCTTTTGTGGGCTGTGATTCTGTTAATTCATTATTCAAAACCTTGCCTCTGCTACTATATTTGGATTGGTCCCATGTGTGTAAGCCAGTGGCCAATATGGAGCCTGGGCAGTGACTTTGCCTATGGTTCGATCGCAAAGCCTTTGGTATATAATTTAGTGTCAGACCCATACACATGTGCCTTAGAAACAAGACCAGGAGTTCATACACAGCTTAGTCCCTCCTCTCATAATAGCCCCAATACTTTCTTGTTCTTTGGAGCTCACTTTCATGGTTCTCTGGTCAGAAAATTAGGTGTTTCGTGTGTGTGTGTGTGTGTGTGTGTGTGTGTGCCTGTGTGTGTTGAACTCAAGGCCTTCTCACTGAGCCACATCCATCATCCCTCTCTTTTAAAATTTTTTCATTTTTTATTTTGAGACAGGGCCATGTTAAATCACTAAGTTGCCCAGGATGGGCTTGAACTTATGTTCCTCCTGTCTCAGTTTCCCAGAGCACGGGGATTACAGTCATGCAGTACTACACCCAGAAAATGAGGCTTTTAATTTACCCACTCTGACAAGGAATTCCCATGATTGTGTCTGCATCAAGGGCCAAGTGGCAGGAAGACAGAAGGAGAAAAATAAACAGTATGAATCTGTCTCACACAGTCTGTTATTCTTCTGCCTAGGAAGAACTCACATTCTTTTAGAGTTTTTAGGAATCTACCCACCCTATACCTCTGTTGCTATAAGGTTGTCTGTGGCAGAAAGGGACACACACACAAAAATAAAACAAAAAAACAAAACAAAAAGGAAGCACTCTCTGAACCTTTGGAGTCTTTTTCTGTTCCTTGTACCAGGAGCAGAAAGAGGAATGTCTTCAAGTTATTTCTACCCATCCCTGATACATACTTTCCTGTTTCAAGTTGCTTTTGAAACTAGGCCAAGAAACATCTATGGGGAAAAAAATGAGAGACTCACTGCTGGATTGGGGGTAAATTCTGGCTTCTTTCTAAAGGTGCCCTGTATCTTTCACTTACCAGAGTTCTCACAAAGCTACTGGATACATTCTGTCTAGAACTTCTCTTTGTACCCAATTGCAAGACAAGGTGGAATGTGCTGCTTCCACCTTGCCAGAAGTAGAACGCAAGGATTTACATTTTTTAACATCTGTTTTTATAGTTATTCTTATTCATTACAGGAAATTTTGAAGATGCGAGTAATTTTTTTTTTTAAACTTAAAGATTGGATCTCACACCAGTCCAGGCTTTAACTAGCTTTATAGCTCAGGCTGGCCTTATCCTCACAATCCTTCTGTCTCAGCCTCCTAAGCAAATAGTTTTAAAAGGGAGGAATCACAAGATAAAAGACTTAAAATCTATATACTGAGAGTATAGAATAAAATACAGTGCTGTGACTTTTTTTCCCAAGGAAAGGGGAAAAGAGTAGTCCTAGGAAGAGGTGTATTCATGGTATATCAGTGGAGAATTAAGTGAGGCCTTTTATGTCTCCTCCTTAGGGGTTTATGCATGGATTGGTATCAACTTTGTTTTGGGAAGATTCGACCATGAGGATGGTGAGTAATACTATTTTATGACGGTTCTTTAAGGGCTGAAGGTTTAAGTCATAACCTATCTGTAGTGTATAAGTGGTAATTTGGAGTCTCTCTCTCTCTCTCATCTCTCTCTCACTCTGTCTCATATTTGTGTGTGGGAATTGAACCCAGGACCTTTTCACATTTCTAGGACTTTACTTTTTTTTTGTTTTTTTAAAATTTTGTGACAGGATCTTGTTATTTTGCTGTTGCCCAGATTGGGTTTGATTTTGTGATTCTCCTGCCTCAGCCTCCCTTAGTGTTGGAATTACAGGCATGTACTACCATGCCCAACTGTCTTTCTTTCTTTCTTTCTTTCTTTCTTTCTTTCTTTCTTTCTTTTTTTTTTCCCTTTTTTGCAGCACCGGGGATTGAAATCACAACCTTGCACCTGCCAGACAGGTGCTTAAGCCACTGAGCCAAACTCCTGGCCCTAGATTTTTTGAGGCAGGGTCGCACTATGTAGCCCAGGTCGGCCTTGTGCTCGCGTTGTAGCCCAAGCTGGCCTCGAACTCACAACGCTCCTCCTACCTCAGCCTCCAGAGTGCTGGGATTAAAGGCGTGCGCCACCACGCCCGGCTTGTTTTTCTTTCTTAAAATTTAAGCTGCTTCATACACACACACACACACACACACACACACACACACATATACACACAATTAGGCTGTCTCATTTTCTAGTCCTAACTGGCTTTCTTTTATTTCTTTTTAACTTTTTCATATGTACAGTTTCTAACCTTTATAAAAGTAGAATAAATAATAAAATGAACTTCCCTGAACTGATTACCTAGACTTAACACTCAAGGTTTTGACATTTTTTATTTCCATATTTCCTCCATGTAATGTATGTTTTCCCCTATATTTTTTTAAAGCAAACACCAGATGTTTCATTTCATCGTCATGTATGCCAGTGTGTATCTCTAACAAATAGTTACAAAGCAAAACAATGACAAACCCAAAATGCCATTCTAAAATTAACAGAATTAACAGTTCCTGATTTTGTACAGTACAGTATCTTCTAATACCCTGATAGAGATTTTACTAATGTTTCTCAAGAATATTTCTTCATAGCCTTATTCAAATTAGAATGTGAACTAGGGTCCATATTGCATTTTCTTGATTTACTTCTTTCAACTCTTAATTTTTGGCAGTAATCTTACCACCCTACTCTTGTACTCTTTTGCAAACCATTCATTAAAAATAAAAAAGACAAGACTGAGTCATTTAATAGAATGAATTTGTGCCTTCCAGAATTGTTCTTCTGATGTGGTGGTGAACCTATGGCACATGTACTATAGTGGGCGCACAGAGCCCCTTCTGTCTGCACATGAGCCAGCAGCCCAGCGTGAGCTAACAGTTGTTTTTTATAAAATAAAACCGCACTATTCAAGTTTAATTGCAGTGTTGGCACTTTGCAATAAATAAGTGGGCTTTGGGTCACAGTTTGGGCACTCAGTCTCTGAAAGGTTGCCATCATGGGTCTACTGCGTCTTTGACAATACCCTTATCCTCACTGTGTCCTCTATACTAGAGGTCAGATATAGACTGGTTAGGTTGAGATTCAATTTCATCCGTAAGATGGTGCTTTGTGTTTCCTGTTGCATCACAGCAGGAGTTTCATCATATCTGGTTGTCTCACTTTTAGTCATGTTCAGACTGATGAAGTGAAGGTGCAGGCATTGTCAGCCTGATCTAATCTGTTATAAAAATTCCTCACCCACCATTCACCTAATGTCTGTCAGAGCCAATTGTGATCATTACTTAGATATGTGTTTGCATTAGCGGTTGTAAAATAGGGATTTTTTTCCTACCATTCCTTCTGTATTTAATAGCTGGGATTTTATATAATGAACGTCATGTCATCAGGTCTTTTGGTTATCTTGAAATACAGTTCCTATGGGAAAAACAGGCTAAATCCTTGATTATTTTCCTTTACCTATTAAGCTTTTGAACAATTTCTTGGTATCCTAGCACTTTTCAAAGGTAGACAGTGAACTTTTTTTTTTTTTAAACTTCCATGAACTAACGAGTTTTAATATATTTGATGCTCAGGGCCCATCACACTGAGGATAGGGGTGTAGCTCAGTGGTAGAGTACTTGCCTAGTGTGTAGGAGGCCCAGGGTTCATTAAATCCCCAGGGTGGGGCAGGGATGGGGAGGCTTTAGGAGCATCTTTAGGAATACCCAATATTTTTGTTATTCTACTATCTGACATACCAAGGTATTCCATACTCATCTTGGATACTTTCTATCTTAGACTTGGCATTGGCCATTTTTTTTTAAGAAAGCCTGGTTTATTTTAATGGAAAATAATATGTAAAGACTGGTTGAGATTCCAGGGGTGCTCATTCCTTTTGGGTTATCAGTTTTTAAGCTTTTCAATGATTAGAGCAAGGGTAATACGATTTTTTAGGAAGGAGGAAAGTGAATCATGATACTGATACTTCCAATTCATATTTAAAATTATGAAGTTTTATTTCATATCTTTGATTTTATTATACCTGTATCTTTTTCTTTTATGCTTATCTTGGTTTCTAAAGATAGTTATATAGGCTGGGGGGTATAGCTTAATGGTAGAGTGCTTGCTTAGCATGCACAAGGCCCTGGGTTTAATCCAACACCAACAAAAAAATTAACATATATGATTAATTATTCTAAAATAATGCCAATAACTTTATATTACTAGAATGCAATTTAAGATACTTGGTTTTTTATCTTTGGGATATAATTTCCTATGAATACATAGTCAAAATATTATGTTTAAGTCACTTGAAATAATTCTCTATGTAATATTTAGTCAGTAGCTTTAGATGAACTTGTTTTAGTTTGCTTCCAAATTTGTAAGGGATTGCTGGTTTTTTTGAAAGGGGAGGGTCCTTTCTTTTTGACTTCCGTTTTTACTTAATAAGGCCTTTTTGCTTCCTTATCATTTCAGAATCAGACACTGCGAGTTCGCAGGAGTCAGCAATAGGACGCCGCAGGACAGTGGGGATACTGGATATGGGAGGAGCCTCTCTCCAAATTGCTTATGAAGTTCCTACCTCAACCTCGGCCCTTCCCCCAAAACAGGTGTTTTGCTGTTTATGGAAATTGTAGAAATAACAGTATTGTGAGAAGGAAGAACATTGTCTTTGGACGTAAACCAACCTATGTGGGTCCAAATATTTGTTTGGATGCTTGCTCGTGCTATTTTGAATTACTTCTCTGAGCCTCAGTGTCCTCTTGTGTAAAAAAAGATATAATGATAGTTCTACCTTATAGAGATGAAGGAGAAAGTAATACCATATGTGTAAAGCATTTAGCAAATTGGCTAGTTTATAAGTTTTTGGTACATTTTAGCAGTTACGACTAATACTCCATCTCTTCTGTGGTTGCCTTTCCCCTACTAATAATTCAATTCCTGTGCCTCTAATGTTCGTTACCCTACCAGAATGTGAGGATGTATTTTGAGGGAGAAGTTTCAGCATAGAGAGGAGAAAAATGCAGTTTTTATTATTGAGCATCTACTATGTGCAAAAAATATAAAATGTTAGTTACACTGCTCTCCCAAATTTCTAATCTGTCAGTGGAGGTGGGCCATGACAGTGCTGTAATTTGAGCTAAACCAGGGTTTCTCATCCTTGGCATTGCTGATATTTTGGACTGTATAATTCTTTGTCTTGGGTGGTTGTGTGGCATATGATGTTAAACAGCATCCCTGGCCTCTACCAAATGCCAGTGATAACCCTGCCCATTCCATTTGTGACAGTCATGTGTGTCTTCAGAAAGTTAAATGTGCACATGAGGTGGGGTAGAACTGCCCCTGGTTGAGACCCTATGGTTTAAATAGAGAGCTTTCACAGTGTGCCAACAGGCAGGGTCAGCCTCATTTGCAAAGGCTTGCATGGGAGGCTTTGATCTCATGAAAGGTGAGGCATTTACCTGGGCTTAGATGATAGTAGGCTTTGCACAGTGGAGGTTGAGAGAAAATTATCTGGATGAATGGAACAGGGCACAAAGGGATAGAGAAAGCAGCGAAGAACCCAGAACGCCAGTCAGTGATGAATAGCCTGTTGCAGCATAAAGTTTTTAGGTGTGGTAATGGAAGATAAGCGGAGATAGATTCATGAAGAGTGTTGAATGTCATCCTATGGGGCTTGTTCTTTATTTCTGTAGATAGTAGGAAGCTAGCAAAGGTTTTGAGTAGGGCGGTCATATGCTTCAGCTCCATCATAAAACAAACTCTGAAGGTCCTTTCTATCTCTTAAGTTTTGTGACCATTTTGGCTATGTTCTGATGCTTTTTAGGAAAATAATTTTGGTGTAAGAGAAAGAAATGTAGGTCAGGGAGTCTTGAATGAGAAGTGGTAAAAAGTTGAACAAGAAATGGAAAGAAGTGGAAATGGAAAAGAGGAGACAGATTTCAAGGAATGTTTTGGAGTGAAAAATCAATGTAATTGTAATTGGGTGAGTGGTTGTGGTAGTATGATGGTCAGTGATGCTGACGGTCCAGGAAGGGTAACTGGGAGGGTAAGGAACCCAGTTGCTGAGAGAAGACACAGGGGAAAGGGCTAACTAAACAATAAGGTCCTTAGAGGTTTGGGTGAGAGCATTTATCGGTCTCCTAGCTCTTCAGTCTTAACATCGATGAGTTCAATTTTGGTTATGTTGAATGAAGAATGTATATGTAAGAATTTCCACAGAACTGTTGAAAATGTGATTTGGCAATCAACAGAGATCTCTGGGTGGGGTTGAGGACTTTGGGAACTTTTTATTCTCTACTTGTTAGTACATACCTCAATAGGTAAATGAAGGTGTAGTTCTGAGTCTAAGGAATAGGTGATAAGTGGCACTGGGGTATAAATTCTTAAATGACGTTTGTGTGTGCAGATTTAGAAAGCAACACTGTTACAGAAAGTACACTTGTAAGCAAGAAATTAGATATACGCAGAGCAATATAATGACTTTTATAGATGAGTCTTAGTACTTAATGAAAAAGGAAAGAAATAGTGAGACATATAAAGCATTTTTAAAAATTTAAATAATCCCTAAATGCTTAATGTATTTTTGTACCATTCAGAAAGTTAATGCATATGCACAAAGTTGTACCACCATCACTTTTGAATTTCAGAACATTTTCATCACCTCAAAAAGAAACCCCATGTTCCTTAGCAGCTACTTCTAATTCTCTCCCTACCCCTAACAACCACAAATCTACTTTCTGTCTCCTAGGGTTCTGTTGAGTTTTTCATATAAATTAAATCACAGTGTGTCCATTTGTTTCTACCTATTGCTTAGCAACGTGTTTCCAAGGTTCATCTTTGTTGTAGCATGTATCAGTACTTGATTGCTTTTTATGGCTGAATAATATTCCATTGTATGACCATGCCATTTTTGTTTATTCATTCATCATTCAGTGGACATTTGAATCGTGTCTACATTTTCGCTATTAGGAATAATACTGCTATGAACTTCAACATACACATTTTTGTGTAGATGCAAGTTTGCAGATCTCTTGGATATGTACCTAGAAGTAGAGTTGCTGGGTGTAATAGCATTTTCATAAATTAAAAATAAAAAATAATAATTTCCATTTTACAGTAATACACATGAAAATTACTCAGCCTCGCACCTGCCAGACAGGCGCTTAAGCTGCTGAGCCAAACTCCCAGCCCTGGTTTTTTGAAGCAGAGTCACACTATGCAGCTCAGGCCGGCCTTGCGCTCGCGTTGTAGCCCAGGCCGGCCTCGAACTCACAACGCTCTGCCTACCTCAGCCTCCTGAGTGCTGGGATTAAAGGCGTGCGCCATCACGCCCAGCTGAAAATTACTCATTAAGCACACTAGAATGGTTGCCTATGGTAGGGATTAGATATAGGTGTAGATGTGAGGATAAATAGGAAAAAATAAAAGAAGGGCTTTCCAATGACAGTGTGCCTTGAGATGATTATTTGCCCTCTGCACTAAAAGAAAAATTTTTAAAAAGCACTTTTTCGTTGGAGGTAAAACAAAATTGAACTTTCCCAATGCCCCAATTTGTCACAAGAAATATTAGGAATTCTTAAATAAAGTTTAGAAAAAGGCATAGAATACATCTCATGATGGTCTCCCAAATTCCTTTCTTATTAAAAGATTTTTTTCCCTAATTATGAAAACAGCACATTTCTATTGCGGGGAGTTGGAAAATACAGAGAAAATGACATCAATAATTCTACCTCTTGTAACCAAAGATAGTGTTTGAGTCTATAATTTGGTATTTAATCTTCAAACCTGGCCTTTAATTTGTACATTTTGGTGCAGTCTTGTCATTTTATCTCTTATTATCTAAAGTAGTGGTGTGAGGATGAAAGGATGCAGTAAGACATTTTAAAGAGTAATTCTGAAAAATGAGGCCTGGTGTATTAGCAGTGTCACAGCTTTCTAGAAATTAACTTGAACGAAAACTCTCTTTTGTCTTTTAACACCAGGAAGAAGCTGCCAAGATTCTACTGGCAGAGTTCAATCTGGGCTGTGATGTACAACACACCGAACATGTGTACAGGGTTTACGTCACAACCTTTCTGGGTTTTGGAGGCAACTTTGCCCGGCAGCGCTATGAAGATCTTGTGCTGAATGAAACTCTGAACAAAAACAGGTACATTTTACATAAGACCAGGTTTATAAAATAGAATATCATTAGGCTTCAGATACTAGGAAGAAATATTCATATCCTACTGAGGTAGATAAGAGCTTGCTTCCTCCTTTCTGATCACCCCTGCCGATGTGACAGCATTTCTCCTTCGGGAGAGATGACTTGGATGAGGTTGCCTTCTGCTGTTTGTTATGAGGACTCATGGGAAGATACAGTAGCTTATTGTGATCTGTCCCTGGGTCACACAGGCGGGCATGGCATCACGGTGATACGTGAGGCTAATTAAATGTTTAAAATGTGTGGTATAACGTAGCTCCTCCTGGTTTCTTTTACATCCTGGAGCTCAAAACGTTTGTTGGTGCACAGTGGAGTAGTTCATCTTATATGAGAGTTAGTTTCTGCAGTGCGCATAAGAGATGAAACATTTGTAGTTAAAATCAACTTTTAAAATGAACTTATTAAGTCTAGAATATCCAGTTTTTCCTCTAGCATTATATAGATCACTGATTTTTCACTTCAATACCAGATGAATTAATTTGACCATAATACAGTTGTGAGATGCTTGTTTTTATTTGAAATTATTTATCAGTATGCACATTGAAGGAAAGCACAATGGACAATAGTTGTTTTCCACCAAAAAATTATTTGCACTTATTTATGCAGGCAGAAACACTAGCTTAAAGAGGTACTGATGTATCCCATTTGTAATAATTTCTCCATAGTAATCAGTTATCTTATGTTTAGAGCATATTGAAGAAAATAATTACCATGTAAGTCTTTTTAATTGTCACATAAGCCTAATCACTAACAGTTCAGTGTGGGAGAATCCTGACGTCCTGGGTGATTGATGATAGCATTAACATCAAGCAGTCTGTTTGTTTTTTGAAAAGAACTGATGCTTACAAATATTCTTGGGTTGTGACAGATTGTTCCTCCTTTTTTCATTTTCTTCCTTTATTGTTCTGCTTGGATACTTCTGTCTGGTGTTCTTTAATGCCTCACAATTTCTTGTCAGGCTGCATCTTTTTCCATGCATTGGTATTTTCTGGCCAAGTGTCTAAGTCACCTGCTTTAGGAGTGCGAGGAGTAAAAGGCATCTCTTTTGTAGCTGCCAAAGTCCTACAGAGACCTATGGCTCATGGGATGTAATAATTTAATGGTTCTCTCTGGGTTTTTTTCTTTCTTTCTTTTTTCTTTTTTTCTTTTTTCTTTTTTTTGAGACAGTGTCTTGCTATGTAGTGCAGGTGGCCTTGAACTTGCTTATGTAGTCCAGGCTGGCCTCGAACTCACAGCGATCCTTCTGTGTTAGCCTCCTGAGCACTGGGATTACAGGCGTGAACCACCATGCCCTGCTGTTTCTCTCTTCTTTTTTTTTGGTACCTGGGATTGAACCCACAACCTTGCATCTGCCAGGCCACTGAGCTAAATCCCCGGCCCTATTTTTTGAGACAGAGTCTCACTATGCAGTTCAGGCTGGCCTTGAATTCACTTTGTAGCCCAGGCTGGTTTCAAACTCACAACAATCCTCCTGCCTCAGCCTCCCAAGTGCTGGGATTAAAGGTGTGCACCACCACGCCCGGCTCTGTTTTTCTCTTCTTAATAAGAATTTTCTGAGTTTTCCTTATAGTTGGTGATACGTCCTTGAAATAGATTCCAGTTGTTCAAAAGCATTCTGTTGCATTGCCACCTTCCCATTGCCTCCTTCAGTTTTCACACTTGTAGGTGCATTTTCATCCTAGATGATGCATTTCACATCTGTTTGTTTAGGCACTCATGAACAGTTAACTCAGCTGGCAAATTTATTTATCTCCATGTAATTTCTATCCTGCATATTAATCTCTAGGAATGAGAACACAATTTTGAGACAAGTAGACTAAATAACTAGAATTGTGTGATGACCGTGGCAGGAATCAAATGCCATCCCTCCTCTGTCTACTCAAGGGCTCCTATCTCTGCAGGTCACTCCCTGGAGCTGGTGCCACCTGTTGTCTCAGTAGTAGTCATTCAGTGCCAGGCATCCCCACTGTGCCGATGCCATGGTCCCCTCCTCAGGACACCCTCCTCTAGCCCTTCCCACTTTGCCTCCTTGTAGTTGTATTTTTAAACATAAGAATGACAGCATAGTGAGAACCTTATACTCGTAAGAGCCATGGAGGAATGAAGTTCAGATGAAGAACAGCTGATTCCCATCTACCGTTTCACTATACTTTGTGAAACGGGCATGTTGACAATAGGGTTGAATAAAACTGATTATTGCCCTCTCTCTTCCTCTCTCCCTTATTTCACTCCCCCTTCTTTTTCTAAGTTTAATTAACTTAATTAAATGTACATATGATGTTACTGCATAATACTCCATTCCACCCTTGTTTCTAGGGACATCATGAAAACAACAAGGTATCCATGAAGCACATTGTGTTTTTTCAGTGAGGTTGAGTTCATTAGCCTGACATTCTGTTTTTGTCTTTGTGACAGATTGCTGGGTGAGAAGACAGGCTTGAGTCCTGACAATCCGTTTCTAGATCCCTGCCTGCCTGTGGGACTGACAGATGTGGTGGAGAGAAACAACCAGGTCCTGCACATCCGAGGAAGGGGAGACTGGGCAGCTTGTGGGATGCTGCTGAGCCCTCTGCTGGCTCGCTCCAACACCAGCCAGGCCTCACTGAATGGCATTTACCAATCACCGATTGACTTTAACAACAGCGAGTTCTATGGCTTCTCAGAGTTTTTTTACTGTACAGAGGATGTGTTGCGCATAGGCGGCCGCTACCACGGGCCAACGTTTGCCAAGGCTGCTCAGGTAAATCATTAATGACAGAGATGACTCAGCTGGCAGCAACCATTTATTGGATGTCTAACTTTGTGCCAGGCACTGTGCAGAGGGCTTTGTATACATGATCTAACTTAATTCTTTGCAGGAGCTAGAAGAGCCCTCATTTTACAGAGGAGAAAGTGACTCAGAAAAGTTAAGGAAGCCAGGTGTGGTGGTGCATACCTATAATCCCAGCACTTGGGAAGCTGAGTCAGGAGGATTACCATGTGTTTGAGGCCAGCCTGGGCTACATAGCAAGGTCAAGACCAGCCTGAACTACATTGCAAGACCCTATATTAAACAAACAAACAAAGTTAAGGAACCTGCTATGCTAACCTGCCTTCTAATTAATTAAGTTTAGGTATTCCTGGCTGTCATATTACCCAGGTGTAAAATTGATATGGTAGCTAATGGTCTTTACTCTTAACTTCCCAGAAGTCCTGTTTAATGTTTACTGCTAAAACTATCATCTCATTTATTTTTCCCTTTGCTGGATGTCTCAGTTATAATATGCTTTTTTGGTGGTGATGTCATACTGGTGGACAAATCCATTTTCTTTCTCTCAGTTTGAGGTGTTAAGGGCTCAGAATGGTAGGGAAGCACTTAGAATATTAGATGCTATGAAAAACAATGATGGTAAAAGTATTATTTAAACTTAAAATGAGGGATTAAAAATTCACTTTGTACATACATATAACTTAAGCATTTTATAGGCTTAAGTCATTAGTTACCCAGACAGGTAAAAGTTTAGCCATCCTTCCATAGCTCCCTGCCTTCATTTTGAGCCTGCAATAGTCAACTTTGTGTCACTATAACAAAACATCTGAGATAACCAACTTATTTTATTTTGGCTGACAGGTTACAGTTGATGATCAGTTGGCCCCTTTGCTTTGGTGCTGTGGAGAGGTAGCACATCATGGAGGAATGTGTGTTGGAACAAAACCATTTATAGCATGAGCCAGAGAGCAAAGAAAGTGAGGAGGGAGCTGGGGTTCCACAGTCCCCTTCAAGGATGCTCCCACAGCTCCCACTAGATCTCATCTCTAAAGGCTCCTCTCTCTGCCAACATTGACCCCTTGGGGACTGTCTTGGTCATTTTTCTCATTGCTGGGACAAAATACCCAATACCTGCAATTTAAAGGAGGAGTAGTTTATTTTGACTTACATTTTTAGTCCATATTGGCTGGCTGTAAGGCAGGAAGATATAGTGGAAGGCCCTGGGGAGAGGAGAGCTGCTCATAGCATGGCAGCTGGGGAGCAGAGGGTGAAGGGAGGAGCTGCAGAAGGAGATAAACCCTTTTAAGCCTTGCCTCCAGTGACCCGCGCCCCCCCCCCACCCCTTCTCACCAGATGATACCTCCTAACAGCAAGTCATCTATAAGCCCCCATAATTCAGTCACTTTCCCAAAACCCCACCTATGAGAGCACTAGGCTTTGAGGGAACATCTAGCTATAAACTGCAAAAATGACCAATCCTTTAACTATAGCAGTCTTTTTTTTTTTTTTTTGTACTGGGAATTGAACTCATGTACTTGCCAGACAGGTGCTGTGCCACTGAACTATATCCTTGTCATCTCTTACTTTTTTGTATAACTCTTGACCTGTATCTGCCATCAGATAAAGATATGGAAAGAATATATCCTCTTGTATTTTTATTCTCTTCTTTTTTGTCTTCTCATAATTGTCTAGGGTTCTTTTGGTTAAAAAACAGAAAAGCAAACTTCTAACAGAATATTATCCACATTGCTCTTTCCTCTCCACCCTCCAGGAATTCCTATTCCCTTTCCTTTCTGGAGTCTACGGTTTCTTGGCTGTCTATGACCTACCTGAGTTTTTCTTTTATCTCAAAATTTATTCAAATTCTATTCCCTTAAATTGCAAAGGGCTCAAGTTATTCCTTACCCAGGTTGTTAGTAACTTAGTAAGTTCCCTTCTTCAGGAAAAAGAGATATTTTGTTCTCTTAATGGGTTTTTTACTTTGACTCAAATGTGGTCTTCCTACCTCCCCTGGTCATCTTATCTAAAATTACAACCTTCTTGTATTATCTGTTGCCCTTTCTTGTGTTGTTTTTCTGCTGAGCATTTATATCATGTTACATACTTACATGTGTATTTGTGTGCGTGTGTGCATTTGTTTATTGACGCCTACCAATAGAATGAAGCTTCATAAGGACAGGAATTTTTAGCATTTTTCACTGCTTGATCTGGCATCTAGGATAGCCCTTAGCCATATTAGAGAATCAGTGTCTTGGTTACTTTTCTCATTGCTGAGACAAAATACCTGACACCCAAAATGAAGGAAGTTTATTTAGCTTACAGTTTTTTGGAAGTTTCAGTCTATACTCAGCTGGTTCCAAGGCAGGGTGGTGTGGCTGAGGGGCAGCCATTCATTGCAGCTGCAGCAGATTCCAAAAGCCACCAGAGCAAAAAGGCAAAAGGGGGAAGGCACACCTCCTTCCCTCCTTTATATTGTATGCTGGTTACCCGCCCCTGGGTGGGTGCAGCACTCATACCACCAATCCCAGCGCTAGACAATGAACCAATCACAGACGCTAGACTCAGTGGCCTAGAAAGCTCACCTCCCATGACTGCATGAGGCTTTGAGGGGACATTTAAACAAACCACAACAGTCAGCAAATGTTAGTTTTCTAAACAAACTAAAAGGAATGATTCTTTTGGTGAGAATTACAGTATGGGTCAGGGTGATGATAGGGTTTTTTTCCTTTATTTTAAAAAAATTTTTTGATTAGTACATATTCGCATACATAGTGCTCACATTCATCATAGGGAATTTGTACCTGTACATAATATATCTTAATTCTTTTTTTTCCATTCCTCTTTCCTCCCTTCAACACTTCTTCTGTCCTTATTTACAGAAACTTTGTTTCCATTTTTTTCTATAGGCTTCTAACCATTGTTTTACCTGTTCTTCCTAATCCCATCAGTGCTACATAGAGTAGAATGAATGAAGTTTTCTTTGGCTTTTGATGTTGCTATTCCTAACCTTGGCCCTCTCTGAAGCCTAAGAGGTTCATAAGCCAGCTTGGGTGTGTTTGTACTAAGAGGCAGAGGGAATAAAGAGTTACATGTAACAATGTTCAGTGAATGAATGCATAATTTCTGTTTCCTTTGGTCTCAGCTAGTGTCACAAGTAACTCTAGAAATGGAATAGCTGTAACCATGAGGGAAGTCAGAGCAGTTGTCTCCAATTTTGTGTTGCACTGTTTCTGTGTGGTTGTTCCAGGATTACTGTGGCATGGCTTGGTCAGTACTAACTCAGAGATTCAAGAATGGCCTCTTTTCTTCACATGCAGATGAGCATCGACTCAAGTAAGTCACTTTCTTTTCCACTGTAGGTATGGCCTTAAAATCTGGATGGCAGATTATGATGGAGAGCGATCAAGCAGTAGTAGAGATGTGGTTTTATGTTGAAGGAGAAATTGATTATTTCAGAATTTGCTTTTCAGAGGGATCAGGGCCCAAATAGTAACCCAATTTCATAAGCCAAGGGAAACCAGTGGTTACCAGAGAGTTCTTGCCAAGTAACTTGAAAGCAAAATAAATGTTCTTTTTTATTTTTAAACATTTTACTATAGATAAAATGTGCAGGAAAGTTGAAGGAAGAGTAGCAAAACCTAGCTTCAACTACTGTCAACATTTTGGCAATTTGGCTCATTGGTTCTCTTATTTTGTAAATGATTTAGTTTAAAATTTTCAAAGTTATAAACAAAAATAAAATAGTGTAATAAACTCCTGTGCACCTTTCACCCAGACTCTCCACTAACAGTAACTTCTGGCCGATCTTGTTTTTAGTTATTTTTCCCACCCACTATCTGTCTCTTACTACTGGCTTATTTTGAAGCAAATTCTAGATATGATAGTTACATCTGTAGTTATTTCTGCTTGTTCTGTGAAGATAGGAACTCAGAAAGAAAGAAGGAAGAAAGGGGAGGAAGAGAGAAAGAAAAGAGAAAGAAACCAGAGTTACAACATACCATTATTGCCGAAAGACAGATTTCATTTTTGTAGGAAGATAAGTAGACTGAAATTTGGCTCACTTTATAGGTGAAGAAGAGGGCAGGGATAGGCAAGTCTTTTGACATCTAGTGCTTGTTGCAAAGGAAAGTGTTGGAATTCTTTTTTAAGAATTTAATTTTTTTGTCACATCAGATATCAGTGTTTTAAATCAGCTTGGATGTACCAAGTCCTACATGAAGGATTCCACTTTCCCTATGATTACCCAAACCTGCGGACAGCCCAGCTGGTGTATGACCGAGAGGTTCAGTGGACACTGGGAGCCATTCTCTATAAAACACGATTCTTACCACTCAGGTAAATACAACTGACCGTACCGACATGTTCAGCTTAGAGAATGTTAGTTGATGCCTCAAAAGAAATTTAAATGATGCCTCTCTCTACCTTTGCCCCCAAAATAAACAAATTCCCATTATCATTTCCATGTAAGCCACTGTTCTAATCAGGCATGCTGAAACAGAAAGTTAAGAATTATTCATTTGAGAGGTGCAAATTAAAATACTGAGATTCCACCTCATCCCAGAAAGAATGGGTATTATTAAGAAACCAACCAATAACAAGTGCTGGAGGGGCGACGGGAAAAAAGGAACCTTCTCCACTGTTGATGAGAGTGTAGACCGGTGCATCCACTGTGGAAATCAGTGTGGAGATTCCTCAAAAAACTAGGATTGGAGGTCCCATTTGACCCAGCTATTCCCCTTCTGGGTATCTTCCTAGAAGAATTAAAAACATCATACCACAGTGATATATGTACACCCATGTTTATAGCAGCACAATTTATAATAGCTAGATCTTGCAAACCACCTAAATGCCTGTTGACTGAGGAATGGATAAAAAAAGATGTGATATTTTTATATAATGGAGTACTACTCAGCCATACAGAAGGATAAACTGGAGACTTTTATAGGTAAATGGATGCAACTTGAGACCATACTCATAAGTGAAATAAATCAGACATGCATGTGTAAACATCATACTGTCTCACTAGTTTGTGAGAAGCTGAAAAAAACAACATATGTATATGTGTATACACATACATACACATACACATACTACGCAATGTATATACCATTATTATCCCCTAATTATTGAGTTTTGAAATTTCATTTTATTTTTCCTCCTTAAAATAAAATAGATTTAAAAAGAAAAAAAAAGAATTACTGGTCTGGAGTGTTTCTTAGCTTTGCTGTTTCAGGAAGTCAGGTTTACTTGTTCACCCACAATAAATCAGGTTTTAGGACTGAGTTCTTACCAATCATCTCTAGGATGCTGACTGACGAACTGAAATGTCATTCTTAAAGTACCCTAAAAAAATATGATGTGACTAGAGAAAAGGGGTAGCCTGTCTGGATAGAGTCAGCTTTCCTAATGGGTAGAGTCACTCCCTGAGATTCTGGATGGTTTGTGCCTGCAGGCTACTTACATACGGCACGAAAAGGAAGGTACAGGAAGAATCACATCAGCCTTGGAGATAGGGACATTTTTCACTTTTGCTTATTCTGTGGAACTGGAGTCTTAGAATATTTGTGTGAACAGACTCAATGGGATAACAGCACTAGGCCCTCACAGCAGAATAATTGATTCTCTTTGAAACTAACCATTCTTTCCACTTTCCTCAGGGATCTTCGACAGGAAGGTGTCCGACAAGTCCATGGTAACTGGTTCCGTCTGTCCTTTGTCTATAACCATTATCTATTCTTTGCCTGTATCCTGGTGGTGCTACTGGCCATCATCCTGTACCTTCTGCGGCTCCGGCGAATTCACCACCGACAAACTCGAGCCTCAGCTCCCCTGGACTTGCTGTGGATTGAAGAGGTGGTGCCAATGATTGGGGTACAGGTGGGACCATGAGGCTGGACCAGAACTGGAGAAACTATAAAGTATCCCAGAGTTGCTGCTCATCAAATTCTTTCACTTTTTTTTTTTTTTTTGTATTGGCCTCAGATGCTGCTTTGGTCTTGGCATTTCTCCTTTAATTTCCATGTTAACTCCTTCTTAGTACCCAGGTCCTCTTCTCAGAGAGAAGCTATAGTCTTTTATTTGTAAGTGATGAGAGATTGGTGCTAACAAAGGTGACCAAAATTAGTACAATTGAAGCATGCTTCTATATCTCAGAGATCTGGTACGTTCCTGGGATCTAGCGGTTTCCCCCTTGCTAAAGCATCAAGTTTGGCATTGGGCATAGTGGAAGTCCAGTTGAAACCAAATTTGAAGCATCTGATCTAAAGCCAGACATTCTAGCAAGTGCAGCAGCCCCTTCTTTCTCTGTAACAGAGATAACATTTTGTGGACATCCACAACTTTTAATAGGATCCAAGATCTTTGCAGTTCAGTGGACCAGATAGGAATTTACAAGCAACCAAAATGACACAGCTTCCTTACTTGACAAAGAAGCCATTGTGTGATATGATTTAAAAGCTTAGAACCTTTTCTAAATGAGTGGTCCATTAAAATCTTACAATATTTTATCTGATTCCTGGTCTGACTAGAATAGGAAATGTTTCCTTGTCTAGTTGCCTCAAAGGCTGTTTGGGCATTAATTTTGCTTTTTGAGCCTTAAGTGTGCTTGTATGATGGACCTGAGGACTGGAAACCTAACTGGATTTGTCTAGTTACAGGTCCCTGTCCCATAGGCGTATTTTTGTGTACAGGTTCAAAGAGAGTTCCTGTATGTCATTGCTAAGATCAATATGTAGTTGGGGAAAGGATATATTTGGGTTGTTTATAAAGATACGAAGAATAGTATCAGAATGGACAGAGGGATAAAATCAAAGTTTTTTTTTTTTGAGAAAAAACATTTTCTTAATTTTTGATTCTCACAATATCTGAAAGATAGCAAATTCTAAACTTTGGAATAAATAGATAAATTTCCTAAGAAGCCACCTGGCAGCTTTCAGAACATGTACTAAAAGATTGTTCAGTCACAGATAGCACTTCCGTTAGTGAGGAGAGGAAAAGCCATAATAATTTTCATCCATTACCTTTAGGAGTTTTGCTTCTCCTCTGCATTTATCTTTCCCATTGCATGAGGATTTTTCAACTTAGCCTTCCCCCATGTAGTCTTCTTTATACTTCACCTTTTCCTACATGAAAGTGTAGCCATAGCCATGAGTGTCCTTCCCATGAAGATGCATCCAAGATTAGAGTAGCTTTCCATGGGTGCGTGTGCATTTGTGTATGTTCAGTGCTGGGGATTGAACCCAGGGTCTTACACATACAAGACAAGCGCTCTACCACTGAGCTACATCCCCAGCGCCTCTGATTTCCAGGATTAGATAAACAGAGAAAGAGGTCTCTGACTTCAAAGAACAAAAGTGGAACTCTTCAAAAATAAATTTCACAATAAGATCAAAAAGGATTTAAATCCTTCATAAAATAGTGAAAAAGAAATGAAGGTCCTCCTAGAAATAAGGTGAGACAAAAATAAGCACAATGACTCTAAATTAGTAGGAGATAGGATGGTAAGTCTTGTTTTCAAATGAGATAAAACATATTTTACTGTTCATTGGTGCTTATGTCACAGCAATTTCCTTTAAGACTTCAGTTGCCTTTACTTATTTTTGTTCTATGATCCTTCATCTTGTAAATGCTGCTTAAAAATCTCAAAATGTTTTTGCTATCCATGCCTACTCAGGTAACTATCTTCACTTCACCTTGGTTTCCAAATACTATTTTTCACTTCCTTAGGAGATCTAGTCAGTGATCTAGTAAAAAGCTGTATGATTAACAGTGATTGTAGTTGTGTGCTTAAGCTGAAGTTGAAGCAGGGAGGTAATGACAAGTCAATTTAAAAGGTCTTATTAGTGAAGATACTTTTCATCCTTATTATAATAATGGTTGTCATTTGTTAAGCAATTATGTACCAGATACTCTTAAGAATTTTATGTATGTTATTTAATCATTGCAACAACCTTGCAGATTGATATTACAATGTTCTTTTCATAGTTGAGAATCTCAGGCTACTTATGTTTATCATTTTTTCAATATAAATATATTTCTGATTATTTTAATTGGTTTTTGAGTTTTTGTTTAGTGTATTATATCCTGTTTATTTTTTAATATGGGCCCTACGCTTGTCTTGATTACTTGGCAAAGTTCTATAGTATAAAAATGAGGAAAATGATTATACCATTCAGAAGAACTGGGTGTTTTCTGTTGCCATTAGTTCCTGTCCTCCTTCCATTTCTCCCAATTAGTAGATTAAACGAAATTTCATTAGCTAGGAAGATAACCCTGGGCTGGGGATTTAGCTCAGCAGCACAAGCACCTGCCTGGCAAGTGTGAGGTGGTGAGATCGATCCCCGGTACAAAGCAAAACCAAACCAAACCAAACAAAAACCCCCCAAAAATGCATTTATTCTTTGCTGAAGGCCAATTAACTTACATGCTTCACTTCCTCATAGGAAATATAAGAGTATAGGACCAGAAATCAGTCCTGCCATACACTTTATTCTCTTTTAGCCTTCCATTTTTAAAGATTTCTTTTTGCATTTTTGCAAGCTGAGTGTTCCTCTGTGAAGATAATTATGGTGTCATAAAATTCACATTCCATTGGTTCCTTAAATCTTTCCAACCACTCCTGATAACAGGAACAGAGAACCTGAATTGTTTTAATACTTTTGTTATCATGGAGACAGAGCACAAACGTCAAAATTGGAGTCAGTGGCTTTTTGTAGTGATGCTTTATTAACCTTATGATGGCGCAACCCATCATTTTTCTCTAAATTGTCACTACAACATATTTATGTATAATGTCACTTATATGGCATTACATTTATTTAAATTACAATTAATTCTAAATCAAACTGTACCATTTTTCTCTATATACCTGATATCATTGAATTGAATTTCCTTGAGTTGGGAAATTTTAATCATTTTCTGCCAAATCTGTATTTATCCTCCAAATGTCAACCAAAGTATTCTGCCCCTTCCTGTCCTGTCTACAAGCTTCCTGTAAGGCCTTGAGTAGAACTTAATGAAACGTTGACTGAAAGCCTGCTATGCACTCACTAAGCTAATCTTTTTAGCCATTAACATTTGCTATCACATTCTTACTTACATTTTTGTAATCAAATAACTTACATTTACCACTATTATCTAAACAAATGCTCCCCTCTGACACACCCAGGAGTTTCATAGTGTTGTGTTTTGGATTTTCTTGGCTGAGACAAGTGGATAGTATCATTTAAGAGAAAAAACATTGTATTTAATAACGATCCACTTGGATTGTAGTCCCGGCTTTGTAATTTATTAGCTGTATTACCCCATAAAAATAGTGGCCAAACAAGACAAGGAACTAAGGGCAGGAGACAAGATAAACAGAGTCAAGATAAACATATTGAGAGAGAATTTTGGCCTTGGGTTTAGATGATCAGCCTGAAGGAGCTTTCTGTTTTATCCATCACCCCTAACATTAAGGGTGATGGGAATGGAGCTTCCAGCAGTAATCACTATAAAGAAATTTCAGAAGATGAGAAGTTTTCTTGTTTTTGGCTTTTAATTTTAAAGAATAGAGATTTATTTGGTTCATGATTCTACAGGCTGAGAAGTCAAGAGTATGGGGCTAGCATCTGCTTGGCACCTGCTGAGTTTTTTTGCTACATCATTAACATGACAGAAGCATTGTATGACAAGATAGAATGGAAATTTTAAAGCTAGAATGTTAAGAAATCGTCTAGTCAACCATCTTTGATTTTTATGGATCATATAATTGAGAACCAGAGCAGTTGTAATTTACACAAAGTCACAACAAGCAACCTCCTGGACCCCAGGTTTCTCCCTTAAATACTCCTCAACAGTTTGACAGCTACCATGGAATGCTCCTTGACAAAATCCATAAATATATTTTAACAGAATATATAGTACAGCTGACTGCAAGTAACTGTGCTCAATCTTTATAAAGGCTTTTGCTCCTCATTTATGATTGCTCTGCACACACTTAAGAATATACTTTGAAAGAAATGCTTAGAAACAGTCATTGGGGATGGCAGCAGATTTCCGTAATCCCAGCACTTGGGAGGCTGAGGCAGAAAGATCACCGTGAGTTTGAGGCCAGCCTGGGCTACACAGTGAGTTCAATGCCAGCATGAACTACATGGCAAGACCCTGTCTTTAATAGAAAAGCGCTCACTTTTCACCATGTCTGTTTTAGTTTCTGTATGTCTTTTTAATGCTTTTAAATTGTGGGTGTCTCTTTCAGACAAAATTAACCACAGCATCCAAGTAATTAACATGATGGTTACAATGCAAATGAAGATATAAATTGCTGGTAGACATGGTATGTGTGCTTGTAATGCCTGCTACTAAGGAGGCTAAGATTTGAGGTGTAGCCGGGGCAACATAAAAAGGTCCTGCATTAAAACAAAACAAAAACCCAAAACGGCTGTAATGTACCTACAGCATTTGTCTAATATGCATGAGTCCCTTGGTTCAATCCCAAGCACCACATAAAAGAAAAAAGGTATGATGCATATCATTACTCTAGAGCTCCCTCACTAAGAAACTTGCTTGTAATTCTTGGGGCAATTTTCAGACTTGCTTATAAAAAGAGTGTTGAGTGTGTTCTTTTGTCTTTAGTTTAGAAACTATCTAATTTCCCTTTTCATATGGTATAACTTCATTTCAGTAGGATTAAGAATTAAGGCAGAAGTAGCAATGGATATCTCAAATTCTCCCAAAATAGTCTCTTTAAATTATGCTAGCATCACTGTCTTGCTATTAGGACAATATGCTTTTGCCACTTTTGAGCATTTTGTTGGTTTTATAAACAAATTTAAAAATGACTCAAAACCAATTTTTGGGTCTCTTCATTAACAGAATAAGAATAGCAAACATTTTTGTAAACAGTGAATGTATCTGAAATCAAATACTTGTAGGTAATGATACGTATTTCTTACGGCTTTGTAGTTGGTTTTCTCTCCCCTAAAGATCTAGGTTGAAAAGTTGTAGCACCTTGTTGAAGCCTCATCTTAAGCCTTTTTTTTTCTTGGCATCCTAATAGTCTGTCCTTGTATAATTACATATTTCATTTTTCCCCTAATTCATTATTTCCCCGTTTATCAATGTTGGTATAGAGACACAGAAGAAATAATTCACCAGCTGATCATTTTGATTTTTGGAAATCTAAGCAATAAGGAAATATTTTTATTTGTAAAACTGAGTTACTGTTTATGCTGTAAGAGCTTTCATTTTAATTATGTGATAATTTTTGCCTGTTATTTTTATAAAAACCAAAGCTGAATGTATTGTGAATCACAGGATATTTACAGCCCTTCACGTAAGCCTAAACATGTCTGCTTCTGAGCCTGCCCTTTTTAAGTGGGACAGCCACTGAGTGATCCTCTGGTGACTTGCTACTCTTCCACTTGTGTCAGTCAACTTTTCATTACTATAATCCACCATCTGAGGTAATTAACATACAACAGGAAAAGGTTTATTTTGCTTTTACATTTTGGAGGTTCTAGTCCAAGATTAAGTGGTACCCTCTGCTTTGGGCCTGTGGTGAGGTAACACATTATAGTGGAAGTGTGTGGTGCAGTAAAATCGCTCACTTCATGGCAGAAGTGAGGAAGCAACTGGAATCTTGCAGTCCCTTTTGCCATGATCTTAGTGACCTACAGACCTATTGAAGCCCTGCCTCTCAAAGGCCCTAGCAGCTCAAAAGAGTGTTCCTGGGGGGACCAAGTCTTTAACACATGAGCCTTTTGGGGACATCCCAGATCCAAACTACAGCACCACTCTAAGGTAGTCCTGGTACTTTCCTAAGCATTCTGTACCATGGAAATATCTACCAGATTTTGGTCCCACTGGTGGTGAAAAGTCTGGACCTTATTAGCTTCGTAAGTCTTTTGTCAGCAGGGATCCCAAATACTTTGATTTCTAGTATTTCTGTTATGCTATATTTGAAATTTTCATTCCACAGTTCACATTGAGTTGAAGCTCTGAGGTAAATGTTACAATATTATCATTTCTACCTTGAGTAACAGCTTCTGCAAAGCATGCTGACAGTCATCTTTTTTTTTTAAGATCCCCAAGTAGACTTTACATACTTTATTTTGTTCCTTGAACTCACTGTAACCAGGGCTGGCCTTGAACTCACAGTGATCCTCCTGCATCAGCCTCCAAGTGCTAGGATTACAGGCGTGCATCACCATGTCAAGCTACCACAGTTCTAAAGACCAAAGCCTGCCTATATTGCATAGCTTGGGGGAAGAGGCTGTGAAGACTAGTCTTTTAATGCTTCAGTTAACTTTAAGAATAATTTTGCTGAATAATCCTTAAAATTCTCACTGGTAGACATTATGTCAGTGTTGAGGAAAATGTGCAATGCATGTTAGAAGTGACACAGTCACCCTTAGGGTAGGGACATAAGTATACCTGTTACAAATGCTTTTATTTATTT
Source organism: Dasyprocta punctata (assembly GCA_004363535.1). NCBI lineage: Eukaryota > Metazoa > Chordata > Mammalia > Rodentia > Dasyproctidae > Dasyprocta > Dasyprocta punctata. The sequence continues at coordinate 52,960 of RJWM01005516.1, read as the reverse complement.
ATTTATTTATTTTTAGTGCTGGGGATCAAACTCACAACCTGGCACTTGCCAGGCAGGTGCTTATGCCACTGAGCTAAATCCCCAGCCCATAAATGCTTATATTTAATCAACCATTCATCCCAAGACCAAAAAAATAGCTCCAGGCAAACTAGTTGTCTTAAAACCAGTATTATCAGTGTTACCTTTACACCCAGCATCATTAGGCAATTGCTAATCATTATCCCTGCCATAGTGGACAGCATGTCAATACTGGTACATCAAAGACAACAAAATTGAGTTGACTGATAAAATGTTTTAATTTCCTTCATATTTAAAAAGACAATTACTGAGAGACCTCTGAAAATATTAAGGGAAAATCATTTAATCCTATAGGTATGTGATTTAAAGAGGTATTTGAGACATCAATCTGTAATTGTTTATTTTTCATTAATTCATACAATCATTCCACTCAGTATTTGTTATATGTCTGGTGGCTCTGGGAATAACACACACAAAAATAATTAAGACAATTTCTGTTCACCAGGAGCTCATAGATTGCATAATGCAGTTATATAGCTAAATATAAGATCTGTTTTTCGAAACTGATTCTTCAACTGTAATAAAAGAAAAATGAAGTAAACTGAAACTTGAATTTACTCATGGGTTGCCACTTTTTTAACTGTAACAGCATTAGTATATAGTTCTTTGGGTTGTATTACACTGCTCCCTGCTGTCTCAGTTACTAAGGAGAACTTGGACTGAAGGATTAGGAGATCAAGAACCTGCCCCAGTAACTGCAGTTCCCTTTCTTTAAGGAATTCTGTCATCTAGAGGAGATAACATACTGTTAGATTAACATGCTCACAAGATCACCACCGAATAGCAAGTGAGACAGTGTAGGTAGAATTTCGGAAGGAATAGGAATAAGCTGGTCAGAACTTTCTAAGGTAAGTAGGCTATTAAGAGAATGGCCAATGGTCCCCACTTATATGTACATTGGTATCACTTGGAAAACTGAAAAATCCAGTTTCCTATTGTTCCCAGCTGTAACTTAATTATCTTGAATGAAGTGTGGGCTTTGAGATTTCTACAAGATTCTAATGTGACAAAAGTTGGGAACTATGTCCAAGCAATAGCATAAGCCCATCAGGGGCTGGGACTTTTGGAACATAAAGACAACTGTCTATCTTTGTTTTGCTAAGAACACCTGAGAATGGTACACTGGGTCTTACTGAAATTAAAGAGTTGAAAGGGAACTGAGATCATCTCGTTCAGAAACTTCAAATAGGTCACATATGGCTCCCAGGCATGTTAAGCCTGTGTTAACATTTTTAAAAACTCGAAATTAGTTGCCAACATTTAATTAAGAACTTTTATATAAAAATCTAATATTTGACTTCTTTAAAAAAAACCCAAAGATCTGACAACCCCAGACCTTAGCCACGGGTCAGTGTTCAGCCATTGTTTAAATCCTTAACTGGGGGCTGGGGATATAGCTTAGTGGTACAGCACCTGCCTGGCAAGAACAAGGTCCTGAGTTCAATTCCTGATACTTCCCCAAAGGAAAAAAAAAAGAAAAAGAAAAAGAAAAAGCCCTTCCAAGAAACGACAGTAGGGGATTAGTGATGGTATCACCTCTCTAAATCCTTAACTGGGGCACTGCTCTGCAGTTACTGTTTCCACAGTGAGTGTTGGCACAAGAACACAAACTTATGCTTGTATAACCAAGAGCCTGCCAACACTAACAAAACAAGATAGGGCTAATAAGAAGTAACATGGTAGACATTTCTTCCTATATATTAAACCTGACTTTCAACATGAAGTGTAACATTTAAAAAGAAATCTCTAGCGTAACCATACTTAATGACATTCTTGAGCCAATAACTATCCCAAAATAGGCAAACAGTTTTAAATAATGTGACCAATTTGGAAACCACTGGGTATGTCAAGGTCATCCTTATAGGAAAGCCCAAGTTCTGTGTTCTCTGATGATGTCTCAAAAGCAGTTTCAGTCCTAAGAAGCTGATCCTCTAAAAATTATTTGGGAATTCTTCGTAGTTCATTCATAAACCAAAGGGCACCGCTAAGCAAAGCCAAAGAGCCTGACTGGTGAGTGGCAGCCAAAGGAGTTGGAACGTACATCAGCAGAGTGCTAATGCCCAAGATCACCTGTATAAAGGAAAGACACCAATAAGAAAAGTAAAAACCACATATTTAGACTGAAAATGAGTGGGCATGGATAACCAAATACACAATCTCTACATTCTCACAACACAACATTAAATAGATAATGTATATAATGCAAGTATACTTATAATAAAGGAATTTCAAACAGGATAAAAACCCCCAAATTCCCTTTAATTATCTTTCATACCAGTGATGGCGAATCTTTTAAAGCATTCAATGATATAAACAGTCTGGTGTGGCATGTATGCCATAGGTTTGCCACCACTGCTCTATGCCGTCTAGTTCCCCAAGGCACTTACTATTACCAGTTTCTACACACTTGTACTTTTAGATATCTGTTTACTATGATACATACTTTTTTGCTGTTAAGAAATACATTGTTTTCTCACTTACTTATTTTTCACTTAACAATTGATATCTTAAAATCTTATTTTAAGCTGCTGCACATTATTCCAAAGTAGACTTACCATGGTTGTTTATTTTACACTTAAACTGTTCCCAGTTTTCTATCATCACAAGTCTGGAATGAATTCCTTATACAAAGCATTAGGTATACACTAGAATATTTCTAGGGCAGACACAGTTTGCTGGGCCAAAGGATTATGTACTTACCATCTTAAGTGATACTGCCAAATTTCTCTCTGAAAAGTTATACAAACTCATACTCTCACCAAGAATAGTTAAAGGTATTCATTTTTCAATTCCTGATTATCTTTCTCCTTTTGTTTTCCTTCATTTCTTCCCAAATTGATAGGCACAAAAATGATACTCATTAATTTTCTCCTTTCTGATCATGAGTGAGACTAACAAGCTTTTCATGCTTATTGGCCATCATTCTTCATGAGAATAGTATATTGATAACATCTAGTTTCTTGTTATTAACCTTTTAATCTATTATAAATACTAAAAATAATTTCTTTCAGTCTGTCACCTTCCCTTTCTAACTTTGTTTGGGGGACACCATCAGACCAAATAGAAGTGATTTGTACCTGTGTGTATGCCAAAGCTAGCAGAGTCACTGCAGCCATCTTAGTCCTTCGAGGAAGGGGGATTCTCTTGGACAGGAAGTAAAGTGCTGTAATGGCAGTGACAGAAGCGATTCCCTTTGGGGAAGAAAGATATCACATGAGTTGAGGTTCCACTCACATGCCAAGACTTCCACCAAACTTATAGTCTCTCCTCTGGAAGCACTGAGTAACTATAAACTACTTTCTCGGACTAGTCACAGAGCCACCCTACAACTAGTTACACCTTAGTTACTCCTCCTAAGTCTCTTGTAACTTACAATGTCAGTGTTACCCAGGGATCCCCCTAAGATTCTGTGTGTACCACTTTATACACATGCATTCTTCTCAGTGATCTTAATCCACCTTCCACTGGGGGTGTCCCCCTAGATGTGGCCCTCACCTTTTTCTTTTCATTATTTTGATAACACTTTATTAGTTTCTGCAATCATACCCACACCGGTATGGCTGTTAATTCTACAGTGTCAACTCAACACTGAAAATTGGGATACTTTTGCCAACGTTGATAGTACAGCTAACGTTTCTAAAATTTCAAATTATACATAAATTATACATATATGTACATGTATACATAAGTGTATTTATATTTATACAAAAAATAGCAGTATGTTACATGTCATAAGCAGCAACAATTTTCCCAGGTTCTGCAGTCATCTGAGCAAAATTATAGCTGTCCAGCATATTTCTTAGAAAAAAAAGAAAAAAGAAAAAAACCCAGCAAAGTTCTGTTACTACTTTGGTAACCTGCACTATTTTTATTAGCTTTTCAGTCATCATCTGGGAAGAACATTCTAGAGCAGTATCACTGAAAATGCTCTGACAAAGCACAGTCACTACACTGTATCATAAAGCAAAGGTATTTTACATTTACAGAGGTATAATACAGTACTGCCCTATTATCTGTAATACTAGAAGATAAAGTTAAAAATAAATTATTTCACACTTGATTCTACTTTTCCAGCACAGTGGCCTTCACTTTTTTAATCATTCTTTAAAATAGACTTATGGCTAATTTTATTTTTAATCATACATTATTAAGGCAGCACACAACAGTTATTATCTTCTAGATTAGGTGCCAATACTACTAGCTGCTGTCAAAAAAGATTTAAAGCCCTATTTTCATTCTTGCCCCTTTGGAACAAGGGTCTAGGACTGGTCATATAGTCTCTATTCCTTGTCCATGATGTCAAGAAGAATGTTTTTCTACCATATTTCCATACTACCTGTTTTTCTTTTGCAGAGCTGCCCACAATGACAATTACAACCAAACTTTATTCATACCTCTCCTATGCAGAGGTGGGGACTGAGCCCACATAAGATAACATGTTCTAGCCCTAGACCCCTTGCCTGAGTCCTCTGGACCTTTCTAGATGTACTACCATCTCACACTCAACATGCCTTAATCTAACAATCTCTCTCATCTCTAGTTCAAAACTCATTCCAATGGTCCCATTTCTGTTGGCTTTTTTTTTGTTTGTTTTTCCTTTTGTCTTTTTGAGACAGAGTCCTGCTATGCAGTTCGGGCTGGCCTTGAGCACACTTTGTAGCCCAGGCTGGTCTTGAACTTTCAATTGTGCCTCAGCCTCCCAAGTGCTAGGATTACAGGCATGCGCCACCATGCCTGGCTGTTGGTTGTTTCTTAAGCATGATGCAGAAGAAACTGGGATCCCCAGTCATTGTTGTTCACCATTATTCCTAACAGCCTAGTTTAACTTGATCTTCTGAAACCTCTCTTGGATTCACGATTCTCAAGTCCACCTTCCACTACACAGCCTTGTTACCCAGCACTTTGCTCTGTATCACTGCAACAGCACTAGTACTACTGCTTCTCCTTGCTGTGCCAATTCATCACGCCCAGCTGCCACACCTATGTTACCGTGCCAGGCCCACAGTAATACCTCAGGTACTTATCAGCTTAAATAAACTGAAAAGTATTGGTGAGACTCCTGCTCTTTGGAGTTCTTGATGACTATATGTGTGGCAACCACAGTTTCTGCACTTTTCTCTACTCAACCTCACAACTGCTGAAAGGACTCTCCAGCTGTGTCAGGACTAAGGAGGATTATCACTTGCCAGGTGAGGAAAGGCATATTTAAACTTTAAGAAGCTCGCAGTATCCTGTATAAAATACCCTCCCCTAGAATATGTGGAAGGGGTGTAATGAGGACAAAAACACCAGATTAGATAACTGGTCCTAGAGCTTCTCAAGAATGAACAGGAAATACAGTCCCTGTCCAGTAACTGCTGCCGTGAGTGCTTCATGACACTTCAAAACCTATGTGAGGCTCCCTGTGCCTAGCAACAGAAACAGCTGCCCACACTTACCAGAACCCGGTGATCAAACTGCACCATGGTGGGATTCTCAAAAACATTCCTCAGGATGGGGGAGAAGGTAAAGAGGTCCTCTGGGATCCAGGATTCTCCCATTTTGGGGAAGGAGTTGTAAACAAGACCAGCATCCAGTCCTGCCACAAAAGCCCCTGTATTCCAAGGTAAGTGAGACTTAAAATGAGATACAGAAAAAGTCTCAAAGTTAGAAAAAAGGAGAATAACAGATCTGTAACAAGGGTTCTCAGATTGGGAGTGTACATCACAATCACCACGCGGACTTAAAAAAGAAAAAAAGACAACCCAGCAACTCTGCATCTTTCACATATTCCCACCTAAGACTGTCACATGTCTCCTTTAGGAAGGGGATTAGAAGCTCCATAAGGAGAGCTATGTTATTTGGGAAAATTCCCTTAAGATTCTGATGCCCTCCCATTTCCACTGAGTACTCTTGATATATTTTGAACACATTCTTCCTCTGTAGAATCTCTTCCCTCATTTCCTCATGCCTCTGTTCAAATGTCACCAGACTAAACAGATCTCTCTTGATGTCCTATGTAAAATGGCACTCTTCTGCTGTGCCTCACTGTACTCCTTCATCCTGCTTTATTTTTCTTTATGGCACTGAATATTTGACTTTTTTTGGGGGGGGGATTGGGATTAAATCAAGGGACTTCATATTGAGCTACATGCCTAACCTTTTGTTTTTTTTGAGACAGGGTCGCACTGTGTAGTTCAGGCTGGCCTTGAACTTTATGTGTGTGTGCCGCAGCCTCCCAAGGTTGGATTACAGGCATATGCCACATGCCCATCTACCTAAATCGTTTGTGAATTTTAATTTTTAATTTTTCAGATAAGGTCTTGCTAAGCTGCTAAGTTTTTCAGGCTGGGCTTGAACTTACGATCTTCCTGCCTCAGCTTCCCAAAGTAATGGGATTATAGGCACATGCCAGCATGCCCAGCCCATGTTATGTTTTTATTGTACATTATCTGTCTTCTCCAAGTGCTCAATGTTTGTTAAATGAACATAAGAATTAGATAAAATTCAAAATTTATACATTAAATCCTGGATAAACACAAAAGAGGGCATCTGTGAGTTAATGGATGACTGAGCCACTGTTTATGATCAAAGAAGATTTGAAAATTTGGATCACACTCCTTATTTTTGTGAATGGCCACTTATTAAGTCAAAATTCATATTCTCAGGGTTCGGAGGTATAGCTCAGTGACAGGGTGCCTGCCTGGCAAGTGCAAGGTCCTGACTTATATTCCTGGTTCCAAAAGCAAAAAAAAAAAGGAAGGACAAAAAAGACAAAGAAGACAAGAAAAGGCTGGGTGGATCACTGGTTTAAATCAATAGTTTTCATTCTAAAGCTGTGCTGCCCAATTCAGTGAGTGCTCAAAATGTGGCCACTGTGACTAAATAAATTCTATTTAATCTTAATTAATTTAACTAACCAAATAGAACTACTGATACTATCAGTGCACTTCTAAAGTGGCAGAGGCTAAAGTGAAGGTGTGAAAAACCCAGATTGGTCTTTCTGCCCCAATGAACTCCCTACTTTTGACCATCTTCAAGGGCAGGCCTTTTGTCTGACCTATCATGGTATAATGTAATTATAATGTTATACAACACTAACAGCTAACCTTTATCTAGCTTTTGCTTCGTGCCTGGTCCTGTTCTAAGCAGGTCGTATATATTACTCATACTACAGTCATCACTTCCACTTTACAGATGAGATCACTGAAGCCCAAAGAGGTTCTATAACTTGCCAAGGTCATTCCGGTCACAGGTGGTGAAGCCAAGGTTTGAATTTGGACAGGCTGGATCTAGGCAGATGCTAAATATGGTGAAGATGGTGGGAACAAGACAAGTATCAAAAGGAAATAGGAAGATGCAGGAAGCGCAAAGCATTAGGCAAGAGATCCCACCTGGAAGTGAAACAAAACCAGGTCATGTCTGATGAGAATAGTCTTACCTGAGAGAGCTGTAAGGAACACCAGACCTGCTGTTCCACCAGCAAATCGTCTCAACCATAGCAGCTGGCGAGTTTCAGGTAACTAAATAAGAAAGGAAATCACAGTTGGATTGCAGGGATTAGGAGAGAGCAAAGATCTCCATGGCCAACCTTAAGTGCCAATTTAAAGTTAGAACTTTACTGGCTTCTAGACTAGGCTAAGTACTCTCAACAGATACTCTTGTTCTAATATGCATCATATTTCATTATGATTATGCATTCGAATCTGTCTAATCTACCATCTTATAAGATTTGTGGAGGCAGAAACTGCCACCTGTCTTGCTGACTAACCTAGTCTTCTGCTTGGCATGAAGGTACTCAAATATGTACCTGTTGATCACTAAATGACTTACATTACTCAGGGGAACAATGCTTTTCCATGACTGAAATGATACGGCTTAAGATACAGGACTGGATTTTCATGTTGCTAGTGATATTAGTGCTTAGTAAATACAGTCAGAATCTGAATTGTGTAAAGTATCTAGATAGTGTAAAGACAAAATTTGTTTTTGTTTCTACTATAACCAACTTCTGGTATCAATCAACAAATATTATTAACAACTTTTTGAACAGGTCATTACCTAGATACAAAGGAGTTAAGTGGTACCCTCAAATGGTTTATAGTCTAGAATATGAGAAGTAATGTGTCATTAGTAAGATATGACAGGAGAGTGTATTAATACTGTCTATTGGGACTTTCTATGATGATGGGTATATGTTATCATCTATGGCTAATGAAGGCTCGAAACATTGCCCCTAGCTAGGTGTGGTGGTACAACCCTATAATCCCAGCACTCAGGAGGCTGAGGTGTGAAGACTGACTGCCATGAGTTCAAGGCCAGCCTGGGCCACATAGTGAGTTCAACACCAGCCTGAATTACAGAGCGAGACCCTGTTTCAAAAAGCCAAAACCAAAACCAAAGCAAACCAAATAACCAAACAAAAGCCGGGCATGGTGGCACACATGCCTGCAATCTTAGCACTTGGGAGGCTGAAGCAGGAGGATCACAGTGAAGTCGCGGCCAGCCCAGGTGACATAGTGAGTTCGAGCCCAGCCTGAAATACATAGCAAGACTCTGTCTCAAAACAAACAAACAAAAAAAAAGTTTAATTTCAGCAGAGTGTATGTGTAGGTATGTATATCTAAGTGTGCTGATATGTGTGAATTAGTATATAGAGCAATGAATGGAAGCCAGATTATGGGGACTGAAATAAAAAGAATGGGTTGTCAAGAAACACAAGCTATAGACACAGACAATATATTTTAGAAGTTTGGCTTTGAAAGTCTACTAAACGTTTCAACCATTTGGTTTCCCTTTGGGGACGACTGCCCAGTTAACGTATCAAATTCTTACTGGGATTCAAGTCCCTAACTCCAAATAGCTATGGGTTGGTTCTACTTCATAAAGGGACTGTCTCCTCAAATTCACTCCATAAAGAGCTGATCTACGTCAGTGGTAGCAAACCTACATGCGTGCTGCAGTGGGCTGTTTGTCCGATTGAAAGCTATAAAAAGTCCGCCATCAATGATCTAGGTCAACCCATCATTTCAATACCTAATCTAATAATCACTAGCTTTATATATTTTGTTTTTTGTTTTTGGTGCTGGGAATCAAACCTAGGACTTTGTGCATGCTAGCGGAGCACGCTACTACTGAGCTACATCCCCAGCCCTAATCACTATTTTAAAGTACTAGAAAACAGTGTCCTGTAGGGGTGTGGTTGAGGCCTCCATTATAAACAATGGCTTCAAAAATAATCATAACTTGCTTTTATATTAAAGTGTAAAATGTAAAAATTCCTATTTTCCTAAAGAAAAACCAGCATACAGAAAACCTTTTAGACAAAATTGCTTAGGTTTAATACGTGAAATTTGGATGGTAGGTCCCTATTTAACAACACAATATGTTTACCACCAAAGTTCAGATATAGATCTTTTCTGACCTGCCTTGCCTTCCTACCATTCCTTCTGAGAGTTAGTTAAAATGTTTGGGATATCTCTTACTGTTGGTACTGCTCACTTTTCCCCTAAAATTTTATTTGTACCTTCTCCAATAGACAATGCAGACAAAATCTTCAGTTCCTATATGACCCAGCAATTCTACTTCTAGATATATATTCAAAAGAACTGAAACCAAGAAGATTTTTGCACACCCACATTCACAGCATTATCCTCAATAGCTAAAAAATAAAAGTAGTATGTCCACTGATAGATGGGTAAACAAAATGTCATATATATGTACAACAGAATATTACTGTACCTTAAAAAAAGAAATCCTGATACATGCTACATCATGAGTTAACTTGGAGTATATACATGAAATAAGCCAGACAAAAAAAGACAAATACTGTATTATTCCACTTACATGAGGCATCTACAGTAGTCAAATTCATAGAGAAAATAACTTGTAGTTAAAAAGGGGAGTTATTATTTAATGGGTATCAAAAACTTTTGAAGATTGGTTGTACAATATTTTGACTATATTTCACGTTACTAAACTATACACTTTAAATAATTTTGTTATGTATATTTTATTATAATTTTAAAAGAATTCAGCTCCTATGCTACTTTCCCTTTAATTGTTCTAGCTCAAAAACTATGTAAGTACATGTTTTGCATTTGCAGTCTCAAAATTATGTGAAGTTCCAACATTGAATACATCTCTAACCTTTAGTACAACCTTGTTTCTGGAAAACTGACAGATGCTGCTTTAAGGGAATCTGCAGTTTGACTTGTAATTTCTCACCAGAATCAGAATTTCCTGTTAGCGTCTGTACAGATGTGGTAAAAAATCCACGGACTGACTTTTACCTTGTGCTGAGGAAGCAGTAGGGAGAGTGAGGTCCACAGGCTGGCACAATAAAGAACAAGGGCCGACCCCAGGTGGGCAGCAAGGCGGTACTGACTGACCCGAGGAATGTCATGGGAATCTGGTTTTTCTTCTAATCCACTTTTCACCATGTACCATCCCAACAGACCCTAGAACCCAGAAGAGGAGAGGCAAACCTAAATTGAAACTATTCTGTTTTATTCTCTTTCACACCTCTCCTTTCCATATCCGCCCATATTCCAAGGATCATGACCTACCCACAGTTCCATACTTGGCACCATCAGTACTGCACCACTATTTCATGTTTTATTGAACTATAATTCAAATATAAAAAGTACAAAAGTTTATCATTGTATGCAAACCCTTACACATAGTTGAGATAATCTGACATTATATAGACCAATAATAGTGTTGACTCTGAAAACTACATTGCTTGCTTTGAAAAAGCTTAATTAAAGTAACTGCTTAAAAACAATTACTGTCAAATTAGGTGAAAATAAGGCAATTAGAAAAGTTTTGGAGCTGGGCATGGTGGTGCACACCTGTAATCACAACACTTGGGAGGCTGAGGCAGAAAGATCATCATGAGTTTAAGGTAAGCCTGAACTACATAGTGAGCCCAGGACCACTTTGAACTACACAGCAAGACTGTCTTAAAAAAAAAAAAAATTTAGGGGGAGGTCATACTATAAAGTAAGGCCTACAGATAGATTGCTTTGCAAATATCTGAGTTCACACTTTTTTTTTTTAAGGAAAATGAAACTAGAAAACATAGTTTATGTAAATACAAGAAATATGAAGTTGAACTTTAAGCTGGGAACTCAGAAAAGCCTCAGTCCTAGACTGAAAAAAAAAAAAGACAATGAAAGTACATCTCTAAATTTAGATATTTACATTATGTGTCATATTTTATGATTCTCTGTTGTAACTGGCTTTTTCAATCAACTGAACAACTCTCTGTTCCAATTATATCAAATATAATAGTCCTTTTATACTCGAGTGCTGAGATTACAGGTGTGTGTTACCACATCTAGCTCTATTAATTTTTATTAATGTGTAACTCCTTACTGTTTCTATTGCCTCCTTAATCCCTTCTAATTGGCTCATCTTTTTGCCATTCTAAGTTAACCAACTAGCTTCTTCCTGATCAAATCTTGATGTTATTCTGATACTCTCCTTTAGAACCTTTGTATTTTGATCCATGTTTCTGTCTTCTCTCGTAACTACTTTTCTTGCCGCTCAGCTTTACTCCAACCTCTTAACTAGAGTCTTTCAGAGCTTTCTTCTTTAAATGAATTTAACTTAAATAATTTAAAACACTATTTATATATGACTATCTCTCAGATAAATCTGTATTCTAAGATCTTCCATTCCACAAAGTCTTTCTCTTTTTTGGAGTTTTCCTATTTGCTTCTAGGATTCTACACTCTTGGAAAAAGGAAAGAAAGCCCAGAAGACCCATGAGAGGAATAAACCCAGCTTATGATACATGAATATGTATTTTTTGAGTAATTACTGACACCAGGCACTCAGATAAGTGCTTAATATGTTATTATCATCTAATATCCACAAATTTTAAATAACAGGCACTGTTATTATCTGCATTTATAGGTAAGGAAATGATAGTTGGTAAAGGTCAAATAACCTGCCCTACTAAGTGGCAGAGTGAGGGCTTGAAGCCAAGCCTGTTGACACTAAAATGCATACTCTTACCCACTCTATTACAGTGCTTCAAAGATTACTTCCTTAGAAATAATGCCAGCTAGGAAGCTCCTTGAAGCATCTAGTTTCCAATCTTGAATAAATCTTACCTGGAAGGAGACTAAGCCACAGAGAGCAAGAACACGTCCTTTCATGCCACGACTGAGCCAGCCCTTTCTCCAAAAGTAGGCAGCAGGCAGGATGTATGCAAGACCTACAACACGACCCCACATACGGTGTGAGTACTCCATGTACCAGATGAACTTGAATTCGGCCAGTGTCATATCATGATTCAAGCTGGGTGAAAACGGAAGTCAAAAATAAAGAGGATACATCCACCTAATTTTTATTTCCCTATGGAATGCAGAAACATTCTCAGACTTGCAGTTTAGTAGGTCTGCCCTGTTCCTCATTAGTAACTTCAGGATGACTTTAGACTTCAATGTTAGATTAGGTAGCTCATTAATTACCTGAACCAAAGACCAAGAAATAAAGGAATCCAGCCAGGCACAGCAGCGCATGCCTGTAATTCCAGCACTGGGGAAGCTGAGGCAGGAGGACTGAGTTTGAGACCAGTCTGGCTACAGACTGAGTTACAGGCCAAATTGAACTACATAGTGATACTGTGTCCCAAAGGGAAAAAAAAAAAAGGAATCTAACCATTCTATATGGTTTCAAATAAGACCAAAAATGAGTAAGTAGATATTTACTTGGTTTTTTTCTAAACTTACATTTTAAATTCTGGAAACTGCTGGTATTTTTGGAATTCTGCTTCCCATTCCTCTTGATTTGTAGGTGGCTTCATCTCCTTTATTAAATGCCAATCTACCATGGAGAGGCCAGACTCCGTCAACCTTAGGACAGGAAGTAATTTTTTGAGTATATGATGCTAAATTATTCATAAATGGTTTACAGCAACAAGTAGATCATAACCTCCATAAAAGTAAACACATTTTATTGTTTCTCCTTTTGATAGTTTTTTCTCTTACTGCTTAGAAGTTTGTGAGAAACAGCTGCCATTAGGTACCGATTTTTTACCCTGTTACTTGCTCCATTTTTTTCAAGTCAGTTCTCCCCACTAGCATAACTTGACAGGCAAAACTATTGGAAATGTGCCCTAAATGCACAATCAGCTGTTTTTGTTTTTTAGTGCTGGGGCTTGCATATGCTTTACCACTGAACTACACCTTCAGCCATAATCAACATTCGTTTTCAAACTGTAATTATCAACACCTATTAACTTTACCAATTAGTGGGTTTCACTACAACACTTACATAGATGCATGTATTTTGCTTTGATTGTGTTTACCTTCTCTTTTCCCTCCCTTCTATCTCAACCCTCTCAAGTAACTAACACTCTTTACACAGGGAAAACAGACTTCTTATAGGTATGCAGGTTTAGGTTCTCTGGGAACTCAAAGAGAGTAATATTCAAATTTGTTGTTACGTAGTTTCCTAGAACAGGCTATATGGCACTTATGATACACTGAAACAGGGGAATTAGAAGAGAATATGGGAAATACACGCTTTATGGGAACCAGAAAACTGATCCAGAGGAACCTCTGGTACATCAGAGACAGCAGCAGGAGGGTCCCAGGAAGAACTTGCCATTTTCAGTGGAAAACAAGTGGCAATTACTGGCTATGAATACCCTGTACCTTGGATGTGGATTTGTGGCACCTTTCTTTTTTTGTTTTTTTTTTTTTTTTTTTGGTACTAGGAATTGAACTCAGGACCTTGCGCTTGCCAGGCAGGTGCTTATGCCACTGAGCTATATTCCCAGCTCATGTGGCACCTTTCTTTATAGTGAGACATCAACTGTTTAAGAACTAACGATGTTTTAACTCATTCCCTTTCACAGATGTGAAGAATATTGTCAGTGTAATCTCTTTGGAAATAGATCAAACTCTTGAATTCACTAGGTATGTCTGTAAATAAACTGATGACATTAAAAAAAAAAAAAGGAGAGAGAGAGAGAGAACCAAAAGCAGTCAGCATCCCTAAACTAGAAGCTAATTTTAGGCTTTAGGCAAGAAATGTACAAGATAAACCTGGACACCTCATGATACCAGAAAGCAAGGAAACTATCAAAGGTATAACTAGGGCCCTGTCAAAAGGTACTAGAACTAATTTTAGGAGATTCCTACTGACTAAAGATGGGACAGTTTCAGCAAATCATTTACATCATCACCATCATGGACTAAAACATCAAAAAAGTTTAAATCTGCGATTAGAATGATATTTAAAAACTCAAATACCTTGTTGCCTTTGCAAAATCTTGGAACTAATTTATTATTTTAATTTTTGGTTTTTTTGAGACAGGGTCTCACTCTGCAGCGCTGGCTGGCCTTGAACTTGCTTATGTAGCCCAGGTTGGTCTTGAACTCATGGCAATCCTCCTGCCTCAACCTCCTGAGTGCTGGGATTACAGACATGCACCACCATGCCTGGCTAATTCATTATTTTGAGAATTGGTAAATAAAGGGAAAGGGGTCAAGTGTTCATCTTGCCTTTTCTATAAGAAAACTATCTTGGGATAACCAAATTGCTGATAAGGGAAAAGTTTCTCTTTAAAACTGAGCTACTAAGCCGGGCATGGTGGTGCATGACTGTAATCCCAGCACTCGGGAGGCTGAGGCAGGAGGATTGTTGCGAGTTTGAGACCAGCCTGGGCTACAAAGTGAGTTCAAGGCCAGTCTGAACTGCATAGTGAGACCCTGTCTCAAAAAATAAGGCCGGGGATTTACCTCAGTGGCCTAAGCACCTGCCTGGCAGGCATGAGGTTGTGAGTTCAATTCCCAGTACCAAAACAAAAACAAAACAAAACAAAACAAAAAAAGACGCCAGCTAATAAATATAATTTTGTAACTTTAATGAAATAATAGCTTTAGGCAATAATAACCAATGGCTGCTGAAATCTCTTAAGAGACACCAGATATTTGTGAATTTTCTAATCACCTATGAAGTGTTTTGCTCCTTTATCCTTAACCTGTATTTGATCAAGAATTACCTATTTACAGGACATGTAAGGCAGAATGGGACATGTTACATCAACAATGCAATCAGTAAAATCAAGACTGTGGGTGCTATAGGAAAATGTCTTGAGTGTCAGCAACAACAAATCTATAGTCTGTTTGGAGTTAAAGAAAATTTAAGACTTAAGAACCAATTGTGACAGATGGGACTGTGATGTATTAGGATTCATTGAAAGAAACTGAAAAGTGTTCAAATAAAATTAAGATTAGAGGGGGAAAGTGAATTGATAAAGGGAATCCACTGAAGACATACACAATCCAAAGCTGCTAGTTAAGACTTAAACCAGTCTTTATAACAGGCTTCTACTAATAACATACTAACTTGCTCTATGGCAGGGAAAGCCGTCAGATAGGATCCCTCTTTAAAGTCTCAGTTTCTCCATCTGTAAAATGAGAGAGCTACACTAGATGATCCTTAAGGTCTCTTTCCCGTCAAGCATCCTGTGCTTCTAAGGATAACCCAAATATCTGACTCATATGCAAATTACTCACCTTGTTACTCCACCAAGAATAACTGCTCCAGCCACTGTTCCACTGCAGACCAAGAGCCATCGGCCCACTACCCGCTCAGCAGCCTTTGAGGGAAGGGACACTGTACCCTTTCCAGATTGCAAAGCCACTTCAGTGATGGTGCTGTATTGCCCTGGCCTCAGAGGGCCCCTGATGCCACAGCTGCAACCACACTGAGGACCAAAACAGACAATTACAACTTAAGAAACAGGGAAAAGCTGCTACCCACACTCAATAGCTGCATTTCCACAGCTACTGGTCTGATAAATAGTCTGATAAATTGCAATACTTTCCAAACTTTCCAAAATGGTTTTCCTGTCTCAAGTCTTGCCTCATGCCAGTCTGTTCACACTAATTTTTCATTCTCTGCACACTTCCTCCAGACCTCACTCTACACCTATAGATTATTTTTTTTTCCTCTGGGTTTAAGCATAATTCCTTTCTGGAACACTTCTTGTTCCCTGACTGATAATACTACAGATCTCAACTTACACGTCACCTCCTCCAGGAAGTGACCCCAAACTCAAAAAATCAAACATGCAGTTAAAAATTACTGAACTTTTGCCTTGCACTAAAGTTTCAATGTATATTATTTCTCACAACAACCTTATTAAGTAGGTACTGCTATACCCATTTTACAGATAAGGAAACTGAGGCCCAGGAAGGTTGAATAACATGGTCAATAACACAAAGCTAGCAACAAGCGAACTGAATCTGAACGTAAGGAGCTCTGGACACAAGGAAACACGTTATGAAACGTAAGAATCTAAGGTAAAGTGAAGTAGGGCTCGCCACGATCTTCATCCTGGCTTTTTGGCCCCATCCCCTTCCGTGATCAGCGTCTGTGGAGGTGCAGTACCTGTGCTTTGGGAGCCACCCTAGGAACCAGGAGCCGTACACACCGGCTCCACATCAAGGCCTTCAACGGCGGAAGGAGCAACCGCTGCATACTGACAACAACGTACGTTTCAGCGCTCTGGGATGCCCTTTCTCGGCTCCCCGAAGAAGCAGCACTTCCGGGTCAGGCACCGCGCGCGCCTGCAGAGACTGGCTATTGCGCTTGCGCCAATGGTTACGCTTCCGCAGTGTCTGCACGGGCGCGGGCGGCGGGGACGCGCAGGTCGCGCGCCGCCGTGGAGGACGCGCCCCTTGGGTCGCGCGCACTCTCAGGCTCTTGAGTGGAAATCGGAGGCGCACAAGGGAAGGACTCGTGGAGCATGAAGAGGCAGGGGACCTCTTTGGAGCGGAAGTCGGCGCGGATACAGTCTGGGACGGCCGGTGCGGAAGAGGCGGGGTAGGGGCGGTCAGCCGACTCGGCTCCCCGGCGGGCCAGCGCGGGCCGTGGGCCGTCACGTTCCCGGGAGGTTCCCTCCGCGCCGCACGGACTATCCCTGCGGTTTGAAAAGCGTGGAAAGTTTGAGTTGGCCCTGGAGCTGCTTGAGTGGTTTCAAATCCCAGCGTCACACGCGCGGCCTGGCGACCTCGAGCGAGTCGTTCAGGTTCTCTGAGCCTCGCCGGGGTTCCCGCGGCCACACGAGGGCCCCATGCCCAAGCGCCGGGGCCGCAGTCGTTTCACGCAGAGCGTGGGCCCAGTGCCCTCCAGCGGCGACCGGGAGCTGTGCGGAGGGCTGGGTTGTTGTCAGAGCCACCCCGCTGCGGAGTTGCAGAGGCTGCTCCAAGTTGCGAACTCTTTCTGCCGCGCTAAAGTAACAAGACAGGCTGGAGAGGAGCAAATGCCTCTCCTAACTCTCGGTTCCGCTGCGGCAGCGGGTTTCACATTTTTTGTTCTCAGGGCTCTTGTCCTGAAAATCACTGAAAACCTCAGAGATTCTTTATGTGATTTATAGCTATACACTTTGATCATACTAGAAATTAGCACAAAATCATTAAGTGGAAAATAACCATAATAAGCCGGGCGTGGTGGCTCACGCATCCCAGCATTCGGGAGGCTGAGGCAGGAGGATCATTTCGAGACCAGCCAGGGCCGCAAAGTGAGCTCAAGACCAGCCTGAACTGCATAGGGAGACCCTGTCTGAAAAATGGCAAAAAACAAAAACCAGAAACAAGAAAAAAATCCATAACAAACCCACGTTAACGTAAATAGCTTTCATGAAGAATAAATATTCCTAGTAAAAGCAGAAGTGGCAACGTTGTTTAGTTTCGTAAATCTCTTTACTTAATGGCTTAATGAAAAACAGCTGGATTCTCAAAACTTTTTAAATTCAATCTTGTCAAGCAGCCTGCTGAAACGTCCATTTGTGAATGAAACTGGAAAAGACAAAGTCTTACATTGGTATAGAAATGGTTTTCATCCCACAGACTGAAAGGGTCTCAGAGTTCCCTGAAGTTATCTGACCTCCATCAGTTTAAGCACTATTGCTTCAAGCAAATGTCCTCATCTTTCATCTCTATAAATAACTTTCTCAGGATAGCTGTCTACTCGCCTGCTGTCTTACTGCATTTTGCATACATCTCCACCTTGTGGCCAGGTTTCTTTGTTCTGTGAAGCTAATGATAACCCTGCAGCACTGTCCAGTTCCATTGATGTAGCACTCAATAGCAGCCACAATATGCAGTATTGTTGGTTAGGAACACAGATTAACAAGTTTTTCAGTTTGGTACTGACAGTCTTTTTAAATAAATAGCAATTGCAGTTAGATACTAGCTGGTGATAGATTTTTGTTTTTCAAAAAATTGGTTTAATTTTTCATTATAAAAGCAGTATTAGAGCCTGGCACATTGATGCCTGCCTGTAATCTCATTTATGTGGGAGGCTGATGCAAGACAATTGTAAGTTCAAAGCTAACCTGGGCAACTGAGTATGATCCTGTCTGAAAAAATACATTAAAAAGGCTGTAATAAAAAGTTAAAGGTACCATACACAGGTATGCATACAATGTTTATAACAGCACAATTCATAATCGTGACCTGTGTGTCCATCAACAGATGATTGGATAAGGAAAATGTGCTACTTGTACACAATGGAGTACTACTCTGCCATCAAGAAGGATAAACTTCAATCATTTCTAGGAAAATGGTTGCAACTTGAGGCCATAATGTTAAGTGAAATAAATCAGAAAAACAAGCTTAAATAGTGCATGTTTCTCTTATATGAGACGCTATATATAAATAATAAAGTGCAAAACAAAAGATAAAAGCTAAAAAAGAGAGGAAAAAGTTACTGTAAACCAGCATGAACAATGTTAGTATAATTCTCTTTTATGTGTTTTATATTTTTTTGCTTGTTAGCCTGACTGTTGATCTGTATGTATGATAATTAACTTTAGAACATAAATGAGTGACTCTGATGCTGGCAGAAAGAGGGTAGAGGTAGCTGGGAGTTTTGCTTAGCAGCTTAAGCGCCTTCCTAGCAGGTGCGAGATTGTGAGTTCAATCCCTGGTGCCACCAAAAAAAAAACAAAAACAAAAACAAAAAACGAACAACAACAAAAAAAAAACCCAGAGGCTAGAGGGAAAGAGGAAAGAGTTGAGATGTATTATGTATATATACTAATTTCCCACAGTGAATGTAATCGTTATGTACTGAAACATGTACTAATAAAAAATTTTTTAAGGGGCTGGTAATACAGCTGTCAGTTTAAGGTCCTGGGTTCCATCCCCAGTACCACAGAATAAACACACAACTATCATATTGGGTAGATAAATTCAAGCAATATAACCGAAGAAGAAAGTAAAAATGATTCCAAATCCACTAACAGTTACTACTATGTGGTGAACATTCTTCTATACATCATTGCATGAAGCACATATACAATATTTTAAATTAAAAATAAATTATATCTTTAATTTACAGAAAACACTCAAAATTATATCATTTTTTGTATCAGTATATGAATTTACAATTTTTCAGCTTTTAGTAAATATTTAAGTGACTATTGTGTAACAGTGCTAGACACTGCTTGCTTTGGGTGATAATAAAGATTTATATAAAGACTAGGAATTTTAGGTCAGCTTAGAGTAATCTGACACTTATATTCACAAATAAGAGGTAGAAAATAGTGTTTTAAGGAGGAACATACAACTTATGAAGAGTTAAATGTGTTCAAAAGAGGGAGACAGGATTTCCTACTTTGAGAGGAAAGAATCATGGAAGTGTGGCTTAACAGTTGGAAAATGTTAGCATTAAAGATAAACCTAGAAGGATTTTGTGGGTTGAGGTGGCATAAGCAATAGTGAGAATGAAGATTGGAGAGAACTGGAGACATAAAGAGGTAATAATATATAGCTTACACTGTATTTAAATTCTTAGTGGGTACATGAATTTTTGAATGCCCTGTACATGAATTAGGTCATTTAATCTTCACTACTGTCAGGTAGATAGCAAGACCTACCATGTTATGTACAAAACTTAAGAAACTTGTCTAGAATCACACAATCAGTGGGGGGACCAGGATATGACATCATTCCTGCTTTTAAACACATTCTGTATAAAGACATTTAAACATTATACAGGAGTTGAGAAGCATTGTAGGAATTTGAGCTAGGATGTGATGATGAGGTCAATGTTTAAGAAAAAATAAGGCATTCCTTGTTTTGCTCAGTATGATTTCTTGCACATATGTCTGTGTACCTATTTTACAGTTACGATACATCAATTAAAATGGTATTTTACTGTATGCATGGTACCTAGTGTACTTATCTACTTACTGTCGTTTGACATTTAGATTTTGGTAGTAAAATGTTTGTATTTGTGAGAGATTTGTCTGAATAGTACCTTCATGTAATTCTGTTGTTCTCCATGTATTTTAGGAACACCAAATGGATTTCTCATGGAAGTATGTGTGGATTCAGTGGAGTCGGCTGTGAATGCAGAAAGAGGAGGTAAGAGAAATTGGAGAATCAGGGACATTTGGCAACCTTCTAAGGGTCTAAACATGATTCCTGTGAACTGATTTCAGAAACCCTCATGATCTGTGAGGATCCTAACAATCCTACTGGAAAATTACGGTCCAGTCTCTTTCCTCCCCAGGAAGGTCACATTTGAATGATGTTCACAATCATGCTTGCTCATTAACTAGATTTTTTTCTTTTTCTTTTTGAGACAGGATGTCACTATGCAGTTCAGGCTGACTTTGAGCTCACTTTGTAGCCTAGGCTTAAACTCGCAATGATCCTCCTGCCTCAGCCTCCCGAATGCTGGGATGCACATGCCACCATGCCCAGCCTACCCGATTGTTATTGAACATAACAAAAATATTAAAAATTCTAAATACTGGTTTAAATTGGTTTTATAGGAGTTTGGGAATGTAGCTCAGTGGTCATGTTCTTGCATAGCATGTACAAATCCCTGGTTTCAAACTCAAGCAAACCCTACTTCCCACTTCAAAAAAAATTAAAGATTGTTTCAGAGACATTATCTTTATCCCAGTGTTCCTTTTGTATACTGTTTTAATAGGAAGTGTAGACATTTTCCATCATCTCATGGTCAGAAAAATTTTAAAATTTTTATTACAGAAAAGGTTCCAACATACACAACCACAGAGTAGTATAATGAACCCCCAGGTATCCACCACTCACCTTCAGCCATTTTTGTTTCAACTCTATCAGTGGTCCCTACTTTTTTTTCAGTGAAGAGTCTTGTAGTATTTTCAGCCTTGTTGGGCACTTTTGGCTTTTGGCTTGTTATTAGTGCATTTTAGATGTATGTAATGATCACGTTCAGCATCAGGAATTTGTACCTGTAAATGATGTATCTTGCTGCTGCTTTTTTTTTTTTCACTCTCCTCCCTTCCCTTCAACCTTTATTTACAAAAGCTTTGTTTCCATTTTTTCCCTTCTTTTCTCTTTTTTCTTGTCCCTTCTTTCCTTTCCCGCTTCCCTACTCCCTTGTTCCTCTTCTCATCTGAACATTTTCTTCTCATTTCCCAATATCTGTTATACATTTTGGTCCTTGTTTATATTTTTGGTTTCTCACACCAGAGAAACAATGGTATTTGAACATGTGTTTCTGATTTATTTCACTTAGAAGTATGGTCTCAAGCTGCATCCATTTTCCTAGAAATGACTCAAGTTTATCCTTCTTTATGACAGAGTAGTACTCTATTGTATGAAAAACCCTTCATCTTCTTTATCCGTTTATTAGTTGATGGACAGTCCAAGATTTAGCTATTACAAGCTGTGCTGCTATAAACATGGGTGTGCATATATTGATGTGGTATGGTACTTTTAATTCTTTCAGGAAGATGACCAAGAAAGGGAATAGCTGGGTTGAATGGAATCTCTAGTTTTTGTTTTTCTTGAGAAATCTCCACACTGATTCCACAGTGGTGTTCCCAGTCTACACTCCTACCTACAGTAGAGAAGGGTTCCTTTTCACCCACAGCCCCTGTCTCATTTGTTATTGGTTGATTTCTTGATGGAGTGAGATAGAATCTTTTTGGAGTGAGCCATTCTTTCTGGAGTGAGATAGAATCTCAGCATTGTTTTAATTTGCATCTCTCAAATAACCAGTGATATTGAATATTTTTTCATGTATTGCCATTTCTACTTCATCTGAGGAGTGCCTATCCATTTCAGATGCCCATTTTTGGATTGGTTCTTTAAATTTGGAGGGGGGGAGGTCTAGATTTGTTGAGTCTTACATATTTTAGATATTAGTTCTTTGTCTGAGGAACAGCTGGCAAAATATTTTTCCCACTCTGTAGGTTGTCTCTTCACTCTGTTGGTGGTTTCTTTTGCTGTGCAAAAACTTTTTGGTAGGATGAGATCCCAGTTGTTGATTCTTTGTGATATTTCCTGTGTGATTGGCATTTTTTTCATAAAGTCTTTGCCTACACCAATGTCTTCAAGAGTTTTACCTGTTCTATCTTCCAGCAGATTTAGTGTTTCTGTTTTAGTCTTCATATCTTTGTTTCCATTTTGATTTTAGGTTAGTGTATAGTGAAAAATGTGGGTCTAGTTTTAATCTTTGGCATGTGGAGCACCAGTTTTTCCAGCGCCTTTTTATTAAAGAGGTTATCCCTCTTCCAGTGAAAGTGTTTGGCTCCTCTGTCAAAGATAAGGTAGGTGTTATGGTTTATACATTGTGTCAACTTGAGAAGTCTAGAAGCTTAATTAAGTAACTCAGCAGCTCTACTTCCTGGGGTGTAGAGCACAAGCAGTTACCTGTTCATTGTGTCAATTCGAGGAGGTCAAAGTTTAATTGAGAGATTCAGCAGGGAGCCAGGGTTCTTACTTTGTAAATACCCTCATTCTGTGCAAAGGGAGGCAAGGATATTTGTGAAGCTACACCCGCCCTGGAGGGAGGGGGTGTCCTGCGTACAATATAAGGGAGGAAAAGAGAGGCTTGCTCTTGCCCCTTTTAACTCTGGCTGCTTTTTGTTCTGGATGCTCCCTTGAAATGTTGCGACAGTGCCATGCCACCCTGCCTTGGAGCCAGCTGATTATGGACTGAAACCTCCAGAAACTGTAAGATAAATAAACTTTTCCTTCCCTAATTTTGGGTGTCAGGTGTTTTGTCTCAGCAACAAATGAAAAGTAACTAAGACAGTAGGCAAATGTGTTTGGAGTTGTTTCTGCTACATCTTGTAATTTGTTCCATTGATCCTCATTTTTTTTTTCAGTACCATGCTGTTTTTATCACAGTAGCTTTGTAGTGTAATTTAAAGTCAGGGATTGTGATGTCCCCTGCCTTACCTTTCTTGCCCAGAATTGCCTTTGCTATTCTAGGTTTCTTCTGATTCCAAATGAATTATAGAATTATTTTCTCTTAATTTTGGCAGGTATGCTATTGGTATTTTGATTGGAATTGAGTTAAACTGTATAATAATGTTGGAAGTATGGCCATTTTCAGTATATTGGTTCTTCCTACCCAAGAGTAATATTTCCATCTTTTTCTGTAATTCAGGCTGGCCTTGAACTCATTATGTAGCTCAGGCTATCCTCGAACTCATGGCAATCTGTATCTCCCAAGTGCTGAGATTATAGGCATCTGCCTCCACAACCAGCCTCTTTCCATTTTCTGACATCCTCCTTAATCTCCTCCACTTTCTTTCTTTTTTTTTTTTTGGCACTGGGGATTGAACTCACAACCTCACACCTGCCAGGGCAGGCATTTAAGCCACTGAGCCAGACTCCCAGCCCTGGTTTTTTTTATTTTTTTGAGACAGAGTCACACTATGTAGCTCAGGCTGGCCTTGTGCTCGCGTTGTAGCCCAAGCCGGCCTCGAACTCACAACGCTCCTCCTACCTCAGCCTCCTGAGTGCTGGGATTAAAGGCGTGCGCAACCACACCCAGCTCAATCTCCACTTTCAGAGTACTGTAGTTTTTAATGTAAAGAGCTCTTACTTCTCTCATTAGATTGATTCCTAGATATTTCAGTTTTTTGGATGCTATTGTGAAAGGTGTTGTTTCTGTAGTTGCTCTCTCAGTGAGTTTGTTATTTGTGTACAGGAATGCTATTGATTTTTAAGTGTTAATTTTGTATCCAGCTATGCTACTGAATTTGGTTATTAAAGCTAGAAGTGTTTTGGTGGAATTACTGGGATCTTCTGTGTAGAGTATCATATTATCTACAAATGACGATAATTTAGCTTATTCCTTTCCTAGCATCATTCCTTTGATTTATTTATTTTCTTTACTAAATCCTCTAGTTAATATTTCCAGAACTATATTGAATAACAGTGTGGATAGTGGACATCCTTTGTCTTGTTCCTGATTTCAGGGTGAAAACCTTCAGTTTTTGACCATTTAGTACAGTGTTGGCTCTTGGCTTGTCATAGATGGCTTTTATCAGATTGAGATGAAGACCATGTATTTCAATTCTCTGTGGATTTTTTTTGGTCATGAATGGGTGTTAGACTTCATCAAACACTTTTTATGCATCTATTGAGATGATTATATTTTTTTATCATTGGTTCTGTTAATGTGGTGTATTACATTTATTGATTTGCATATGTTGAACTGTCTCTGCATCACTCAGATGAATTTTACTTGGTCATGGTGTATAATCTTCTTGATGATTTGCTGCATTCTGTTTGCCAGTGTCTTACTGAGGAATTTTGCATTTATGTTCATTAGGGAGATTGGCCTGTAGCACTCTCTCTTGCTCTCTCTCTTTTTTTTTTTTTTTGGTTGGATCTTTCCCTGGTTTTGGTATCCGGGTAATGCTTGCTTCCAGGAATTAATTTGGGTGTATTGTTTCCCTATCAGTTTCATTAAAGAGTTTGAGAAGTAGTGGTGTTAAGTGCTCTCTAAATTTCTTGTAGAATTCAACAGTGACTCTATCATGACTTGGGCTTTTCTTTGTTGGTAGGTTTTTAATTATATCTTCTATTTAATTGCCTGATACTGGTTTATTTAGGATTTTTATATCTTGATTCAGCTTTGGTAATTCATGTGTGTCTAGGAATATGTCCATTTCTTCTGTGTTTTCTATCTTATTAGAATGCAGGTTCTCAAAGTGTAGTTATTGATCTTCTGGTTTTCTGCAGAATCTGTTGTCATTTCACCTACTTCATTCCTGATTGAATGAATTTGAGTCTTTTTTTGATAGGTTTGGCTAAGGCTTTGTCAATTTTAATCTTTCAAATAACCAACTTTTCAATTCTTTCATTCTTTGTATTTTTTTTAGTCTTAATTGCATTAATTTCTGTTCTGATCTTTATAATTTTCACCCTCATACATGCTTCGGGTGCAGCTTGCTCTTCTTTTTTCAATATTAGGTTCAACATTAGGTTATTTTTGTTTGCTGTTTTTCTGATATGTGGCTTCACTGCTGAAAATTTGCTTTGTAAGACTGCTTTCATTAACAATGGCTGTTATCAAGAAATCAACTAATAACAAGTGCTGGAGGGACTGTGAGGTGAAAAAGGAACCCTTTTCCACTGTTGGTAGGAGTGTAGACTGTTGCAACCACTCTGGAAATCAGTGTGGAGATTCCTCAAAAGACTAGGAGGTTTCAATCCAAAAATAGGCATCTGAGATGAACACACACTTCTCAGATGAAGAAGTACAAACAACAAATAAATAAGTGAAAAAATGTTCAACAGCACTGGCCACTCAAGAGATGCAAATGAAAGTAACACTGAGATTCCACCTCACCCCAGAAGGAATGGCTGGTATTAAGAAGTCAACCAATAACAAGTGCTGGAGGGGTTGTGGGCAAAAAGGAACCCTTCTCCACTGTTGGTGGGAATGCAGGCTGGTGCAACCACTGTGGAATTCAGTGTGGAGATTCCTCAAAAGGCTAGGATTGGTGGTCCCATTTGACCCAGCTATTCCCCTTCTGGGTATCTTCCTGAAAGAATTTAAAACATCCTACCACGGCGATATATGTGCATCTATGTTCATAGCTGCCCGGTTCATAATAGCTAGATCTTGGAAACAACCTAAATGCGCCTCGACTGACGAATGGATAAAGATGTGGTATTTCTATATAATGGAATACTACTAAGCTATGAAGAACAATAAACTAGACATTTTCACTCTTAAATGAGTGAGTACTGAAAATATACTTCTCAGTGTACTAAATAAGTCACACATATGTAACCATCGCATTGTTGCCCTGGTGTGATGAACTGAAACAAAATCTATGTATATAAAAAATTAATTAAGACAGTTAAAGGAAAAGAATTTTGAGTGAAAAGTAATTTTCTCAGGGTCATCTTCAGATTTCATTTTTAATGTGAAATGTTTATTTGAAAACTATAGAGCAGTCATAACAAAAAAGATAGTCATATAGTTGGTTTCTCTTGATTCATTAAGGCAAAAGTTTTGTGCTAATAATTTTTTGGATAATGTTTCATGTCTATATTTTTTATCCTAAATGATTTCTGTGAATATAATAATATGCAATGTGCTGATGAATGTTACTCTCTTATTGGCTGGTTGTGAACTTATTTTGCTTTGGTTTATTACTTTCCTTTTGTTTAAAAAAAAAAAAACCAAAAACTTGGAGGTCCCATTTGGCCCAGCTATTCCCCTTCTGGGTATCTTCCCAGAAGAATTAAAAACATCATACCACAGTGATACATGTGCACCCATGCTTATAGCAGCATTATTTGTAATAGTTAGATCTTAGAAACAGCCTAAATGCCCATCAACTGAAAAATGGATAAAAAAGGTGTGGTATTTTTATACAATGGAGTACTGCTCAACCATAAAGAAGCATAAACTTGAGATTTTTTAGGTAAATGGATTCAACTCGAGACCATACTCGTAAGTGAAATACATGCTACTTGCATGTGTAAACATCATATTGTCTCCCTGGTGTGAGCTGAAAGAAATTGTGTGTGTGTGTGTGTGTGTGTGTGTGTGTGTAGTAGCTAACATAGTTATACTACTAATTTCTCTGGATTCGTGGAAAAGAAAGGTTTATGTTAATATTGTTCAGACAATTAAATGCAGGTATCTTGTACTCTGTGTAACTAAAGATAACATTATGCAATGTATTAACCATTGTTAGCCTCTAATTATCATGTTTTGAAATTTTGTTTTTTTCTTTATTTTTTTATTTTTTATTTAAGAGAAAAAAAAGACACATATAAGAAAGACAAAAAGCAAAAGAGACAAACGATTAGAGTAAAGGCACAACAGTAACATTATAGGTTTACAAAATAGGATGATAGAAACTTGACAATGGTTGCAATTTTGCGTACCGTTATATTCAAAATGGTTGTTTACATTAACAGGCATAGACAGGTAACATTGATCTAATCATATGAGTATTAACTGTTCTTTCTCAATAACTAATAGATTCAGTAGTATGTTCGTTTAAGTTATCTTACGTATATATATATGCAGATTTATATCTTTTCCTTTTGCCTTCCCTCTTTCCCCCTTTTACCTTCCCAATTACTTTTGCTCTTCAAGCTGTTTTTTACCCTTACACAGTATTTATTATAGAATTTGGATCATATATACTTTTTCAGTTTCTTACACTAGGGAGACAATATGGTATTTACACATGTGGGTTTGATTTATTTCACTTATGATTATGGTCTCAAGTCTTGTCCATTTACTTACAAAACAATTCAATCTTTCTTAATATCTGAGTAGTACTCCATTGTATAGAGATACCACATCTTTTTTATCCATTCTTTGATTGATGGGCACTTGGGTTGTTTCCAAGATCTGGCTATTACAAATTGGGTTGCTATAAACATGGGTGCACTTGTTTTTTTCTTTAAAAAAAAAAAAGACTGCTTTCATTGTAAGTTCTGGTATACTGTGTTGGCATTATCATTTAATTGTAAAAACTTCTAATTTCTCCTTTGGTTTCATCTGTGACCCATTGGTGTTACTTAATTTCAATGTGTTTATGAAGTTTTTGTGGTTTCTTTTGCAATTGATTTCTAACTTCATTGCACTATGATCTGATGATATGCATGAGATAATTTTAATTCCTTTACTTTTACTTAAGCATGTTCTATGAGGTAGTATGTGGTCTCTTTTGGAGAAAGTCCCAGGGACTGCTGAGAAGAGTATGTATTCAGTTGTTCTGGGGTGGAACACTCTGTGGATATCTGCTAAGTCCTTTTGTTCAACAGTTTGGTTCATTTCTGACATTTCTTGATTGATTTTTTTTTGACTAGTTGATCTATTTTTGACAGTGGGGTATTGAGGTTCTTCATTACAATTGCATTAGGGCTTTGTTTGTTTGTATTGTTTTTTTTGGTACTGGGGATCGAACTCACAACCTCACACCTGCCAGGCAGGTGCTTTCACCACTAAGCTAAATCCCTGGCTGCTTAGTTTTTTTAAGTCTGTTAATACTTGTTTTATATAGTTGGATGTGCTGGTGTTTGGTGCATATATATTTATGATTGTTATCCCTTCCTCTTGAATTGTTCCCTTTACAAGGATGTAGTGATCTTGTCAGTCTCTCTTAATCAGTCTTGCCTTGAAATCCACTTTGTCTACAAATAGAATAGCTACTCCTGCTTTTTCCAGGTTCCTGTTTCATGAGGTGTTATTTTCCATTCTTTGACTTTCAGTCTATGAATTTCTTTTTGATTTAAATATGCTTGTATGCAGCATATTATTGGATCTTGATTCTTGATCCACTCTGCCAGTCTCTTTCTTTTGATTGGTGAATTAAGACCATTTACATTGATGGTTATAACTATTAGGTATTGACTTATCCTTGTTATATTATTTTCCTGTTGTTGTTTTTTTTTCTTTGTCTGTTTATTTACTTGCCTTGCCTGATAGATTCATTCTGTTGGGGTTCATGGAGTTGTAGTCTTTGTTGTCTCTTTCTAGAATGTCCTTCAGAACGTTTTGGAGTGTTGGTTTGGTAGTCATGAATTTAGGTATTCTTTATCATGGAAATACTGCATTTCTTTATCAATTGTGAAAACTAGTTTCTCAGAGTACATCAATCTGGGATGGAGGTTGTTTTCCTTCAGGGCTTGAAATATTTCACTCCAAGTTCTTGTTGACTTGAGGGTTTGTGTTGAGAGGTCTGCTGTGATTCTGATGGGTTTTCCTTTATAGATGATTTGTCTCTTTTCTCTTCTTGTGTTGAATTTCTTTTTTTTTTTTTTTTTTTTTTTTTTTTTTTTTTTTTTTTTTTTTTTTTTTTTTTTTTTTTTTTTTT
>RJWM01005516.1:0-23684 GCA_004363535.1 Dasyprocta punctata | reverse complement strand
CCTTGTGTTGAATTTCTGTACTCTTGACTACTGTCTTAGTTACTTTTCTTGCTGCTGAGACAAAATACCCACCACCCAAAGTTAAAGGAGGAAAGGTTTATTTAGCTCACAGTTTTTGGAGGTTTCAGTGCATAATCAGCTGGCTCCAAGGCAGGATGGCACATGACAGAGAGGAGTTTATGGCAGTGGAAGACAGCAAAAGCAACAAAAACAAAAGGGCAGAGGAAGCCTCTTTTCCTCCCTTGTATTGTATACAGGCTACCCATTCTAGGGTGGGTCCTCTACATCCTAGGGTGTAGAAAGCCACCTCTATACAGGTTCTCTACACCCTAGGATGTAGAATTGCTGAGTCATTTAGTTAAGTTCTAAACTTCTCAAATTAGAACAAAGAATCAGATTCAGCTGCCTTGGTGCCCCCTCTCCATGACTGCATGAGTCTTTGGGGGGACATCTAGACACAAACCGTAACAACTACTACTTGGTGTAGATTTTTTATGATTGTGGCTAATTGGAGTTCTATATGCCTCACTTATCTGAATATCAAATTCTTTCTCCATGCTTGGAAAGTTCTCTGCCATTACTTTTGTGAACATGTTTTTATGTTGTTTTGTGCTATCTCCCTTTTTCTTTCTTTCTTTCTTTCTTTTTTTTTTGTATCAGGAATCAAACTTAGGACCTTGCACTTGCCAAGCAGGCGCTGTGCCACTGAGCTATATCCCTGGCCCTCCTTTTTTCACTGACTCTGATTAAACTTATGTTGTTATTCTTGGTATCATCTAGCAGCTGTTGGATTGATTTTTCATTGTCCTTGCTGTTTTTAAGAAACCTTTCTTTACATAATTGCTAACCACAATACTGTCTTTTATATCTGATATTCTTTCCTCACATTGGCTCGTTCTGTTTCATATACTTTCAGTGTAATATTTAATCTCTTGTATATTGGTTTGCATCTGTTTTCATGGATTCTATTTTTTTTCTATGTTGCATATTCATGTTTTCATCATTTTTCTAAGCTCTTTTTCTTTTTATATTTTGTCATTTTTTTAAAAAAACAACCATTTGGAAATGCTTCTTAGTTTGGCAATAAAACTGATACATGGTATAACATGAATAAATCATGAAACATTATAAGTAGAGAAAAGTTCACAGGATACTGTGTATTGTACAATTTCTTTATTTATAAAATACCCAAAATAGACAGATTTATGAAGTCCTTAATTAGTGAGTTCCTAGGGTGAGAGGCATGAGAAATGATTATTTGAATGAAAAGCAAACATTTTGCTTCTTATGTCTCTTAAGTTATTTTCTGTAAGTTTTCTTCTTTTCTAACTGTTTCTCTTTTTTGTTTTTGTTTTTTTCCTTATCTTTTTGAGACAGGGTCTTGCTATTCAGTTCAGACTGGCCTTGAGCTGACTTTGTAGCCCAGGCTGGTCTCAAATTTGCAGTAATCCTCCTGCCTCAGTCTCCTGAGTGCTGGGATTCCAGGCATATGCCACGACACCCAGCTAATTCTTCTCTTTTTTTATAATCGCTTTATCACAGATTTGATTTTGGGGGTTTTGTCTTTTTTTTTGTTCTGTTTTGTTATTAAGACAGGATCTTGCTATGTAGTTCAGGCTGGCCTTGAATTCACTACGTTGCCCAAGCTAGCCTCGAGCTCCTGGCAATCCTCCTGACCTAGCCTCTGGAATGCTGGGATTACAGGCATGTGCCAACACTCCTGGCAGATTAGATTTATTTAAAAAATACTCATTTTAAAGTACACCACAGAGTCAGTTTTTCGCTGATTGTATAAATGGTTTCATTTAACATGTTTCCCTGTTCATTGTATCTTCTTGGAAGTTATAGTTAGCCCAGAGTCTTAATCAGATTCAGAATTGAGTTTTGACAAAGCTTCTTTAATATGCAACTTTCTGTTGCATTCCATGGGGAAGGAATCTTGTTTTTTTTTTTTGCTGTTTTATGATGTTAAGGTTGATCAGTTGATTCAGTTGTTTTAATCTTTGTTTTATAAGGTTTCCTAGTAGCTTTTCACGTTATAATTTTAGCAATTCATATTTAGTAGGGATTGCAAAAGGTGACATATTAAGTCTAACAGTTTATTTTTTTGTCTGTTAGCTAGAATACACCTATAAAGAACAACTTTTCCTAGTCAGCTGTTTGGTTATGCTGAGATTTAGTTTGTTCTAAAAAGACAAATAAATGCTTGCTTCTTTCTCCTTTTTTTAAAAAAATATTCTTATTGGTAAATGTTCTTTACCCTTGTTTACTAATTTTTAGAATGAGTAGTTTCTCTATTCTTCAGTGAATTCTTTTATCATTATGAACCTAGGTTTAGACATGTTTTATGTATTTTTATCCAGTGTAGTTATTTTGCTTATTGGTGTTTATAAAATCCTCTTTTTGGCCAGGGAGAGATTCTTCAAGCTGGCTCCTGAGACCTTTTTATATATCCTCAGTAGTCATGCTCTCAGCATTCCCTGTTTCTTGAAATTATCTTGATTCAACTACTCAAGAGTAACTGCTTTTTTTTTTTTTTTTTTTTTTGGTACCAGGTATCGAACTCACAACCTCGCACCTCCAGGCAAGCACTTCCGCCACTGAGCTAAATCCCTGGCCCTATAACTGCATTTTTAATGGATTAGAATAATAAGGACTACTGGGGAAATGATAATGTTATTTTCTTACCAATGACAAGCCAACATTTCACTGTAGTCTATCCAGTAACATCTTTGTTGTAAGTCACTTCCTTGTATGTGGGAACCCTTTAATACAGAATTTTAAGAACAACTGGGCATGGTGGCTCATGCCTGTAATCCTAGCACTCGGGAGGCTGAGGCAGGAGGATCATTTCGAGTTCCAGACCAACCTGGGCTATGAAGTGAGCTCAAGGCCAGCCTGAACTGCATAGGGAGACCCCGTCTCAAAAACAAAACAAAGCAAAACAAAACAAAAAACAGAATTTTAAGAAAAGTAGCTTACCTTGAATTAACTCTTAAATTTGACAATCAGAAACATAATGCGAGGCTGGGTGTGGTGGCTTATGCCTGTAATCCCAGCAGTCTGGAGGCTGAGGCAGTAGGATTGCTGCAAATGCAACACCAGCCTGGACTACAGAACAAGACCCTGTCTCAAAAACCAAAAAAACAAACAGAAAAAAACCCATAATGTGAGTTGCAATATATAGTTAGGATAACTGCTGCTTCTGTTCCTCCTCCTCTCCTTTTCTTCCCCTCTACCTCTTCCTTTTCCTCCTTCCGCGTCCCTTCCTCCCCTCCCCCACCCAACTTCTCTTTGTGGTAGTACTGGGGATTGAACCCAGGGCCTTCACACTGACCTATATCCCCAGTAGCCCCCTCCTTTCCTTTATTTTGTTTTATGTCTTTTGAGAGAAGGACTCCTTAAACTACTATAGATTGTTCAGGCCTGGCTCAACCTCATGATCTCCTACCTCAGACTCCGAGAGATAGGGTTATAGAAGTGTGTCACCATACCTGGCAATGTCTTATACAACTTTTAAGACTTCTATATTTGGTAAAAAAAAGAAAAAACAATTGTGAGCCATTTGCTGTTGAATAAGAACCTTAAAAAAAATTGTGCTGAGCAGTGCTTTTTTTTCTTTCTTTCTTTTTTTTTAAATTACAGGTGCTGGTCGGATTGAATTATGTTCTGGCTTATTGGAAGGAGGAACCACACCCAGCATGGGTGAGTGCTTATTTTTCACACATTTTCTTTCAGTTTTTAGAGCCAGGGCACAACTGAGTATCAGTTTTATTTGGGTCCTTTACTAATATAATGGTTCAGAATGGTATGAATATGTACAGTTTGAAATGCTTATGGTTATAAATAACGTATCAGAGATTTGATCATTTTTTTCCTCTAGCATCAAAAAGCTGGAAAGTACATGCTGTATTACAGTGATTCAGCTGCTTTGCAGTAATATTTCTCATTTATGTCTGAAAAATGTTTTTGCTAGGTATGAAATTCTAGGTTGACAGTTTTTCTTTTTTCCTTTCAGTTCTTTGAAGATGTTTTTTCACTGTCTTTGTTGTTTGTGTTGTTTATGATATCTGTCATCCACATCTTTGTTTTTATATGACTTTGGTTGCTTTTAAGACTTTTTTCTTTATTCCCAGTCTTGAACAGTTCAATTATGATATAGCTGAGTGTTTCTTACATCTGTGCACTTATACTTTCCATCACATTTGGAAAATTTTCAGCAATATTCTCCATTCCCTCCTTGAGAGACTTTAATTATATTTGTATTAGACTGCTTGAAAGTGTCCTAGAACTCACTGATAAGCTACCATTTTTTAAGGAAAAATCTCCTTTTGTATTTTATTTTGCATCTTTGTCGTCAAGTATACTCATCTTCCCTGCTGCAATGTTTAATATGTTAATTTTGCCTAGTATATTTTTCATTTCATATATTGTAGTATCTAGATATTTGAATGTTTTTACATCTGTCATGTGTTTTCTTAATGTTTCGGAACATATGGAATAAAAGTATAGTATTTGTTTTAATGGCTTTATCTGCTAATTCTAACATCTGTGTAAATTCTGGGTTTGTTTAGTTTGCTAGACATGTCTTATTTTCCTGCCTAGTCATTTAATTTAAAATACAGTATAAATTTTATTTTTTTGGTTATTGAATGCTTTTGCATTCAAATAAATATTTCTGAGCAGCTAGGTTACTTGGGAACAGTTTGGAACTTTCAGGCCTTTGTTCTAAAATTTATTAGGAAATTCTGAAGAAATAGTCAAGATAGACCTTGTTTTTTTCTACTTCTGAGGCAACACATTTCTTTATACTCGGTTCACTGTCTGTGATTCTTGAAGTTTTTCTATGTAGTTGGTGGTAGCAGGTATGGTGTAAATGGCAGACATATTTTTTCTTATTCTCTCCAGTAATTCCTTCTTGGCCTTGTGTAGTTTCTTTACATGTACCTGTCAGTCAGTATTTAGCTGAATTTTAAAGGGGGTTCTTTGCATATATCTAGAGTTCTTTTTCTCACCTTCCTGGTAGTTTTTCCTGCAGCTGTAGCTATCTTGGTCTTCTTGGACTCCAAGCTTTGTCTCAACTCTGAGAATTCTGTAGGCTCCATTAAGGTTCCCTTTTCCTGTGCAGCGTCATTGAGATTCTCCAGGCAGTAAACTGGATCAAACAAACATCAAGCATATCTTACTTGTTTTCTGTCTGTCAGGGATCAAAGTCTTTTGTTGTTTGATATTCAAAGCATTGTTTTAAGTATTTTGTCCATTTTTTGTTACTATGGGAAGGAGGATAAACTAGTTCCTGTAACTCTGTCTTGACCAAAAGCAGAATTTTTGACTCCAAAACTATGCTACTCTGATATTGATGATAGCATTATTAAGTATAAAGGTTTTATATATTTAGCAGCCCTTTGAAATCTCACTGAAAACAGGAATTCTCTGGCCATTCTAAAATCCCTGCAGTGTATGTATATATTAGAAAATGATCTGTGTTTTGCAACACCAGTTGTGATTCATTACTTGATATTGGGCATATTTCTCTTCTGTGCAAAATTTAGGTTCTTTTAGCAAGGAAAAAAAGATTCATATTTGGCAAACAAGTACTGGTGCTTGTCACAAATCTTATACTGTGGAGTGTTTCTGAGTTGACCACATTGTCATATGTAGGTACTTTTGTTCAGATATCTCTGCATAATACCACAAATAGGTAGAATTTTGCTACCTTTCAAGTATCTCTTTCAAAAATAGGTTTTTCTAATTTCTTATCCAGTTAGGGGACATAAATTTTGGAAATATTTAACCATCCGTATAGTGGATTTTAATAGAGCTATAATCAATTAGAAGGGAGAAACTTGGTCCTCGGGGATGTAGTAACAGAACACTGAGCCTAGTAGTTAATACACTTTCAAATGTCATTACCAATAAGAGTTCTGAGTCAGAAGAATTTTTGTTGGAGAAACTGACAAGTGCTTCTGTATCATATCTTCAGTTTTCTAAATTGCTCTTTTTAATTCTTGACTTCCCTATTGCTTACATTCCTTCAATATACACATTTTTCTTCTTACTATCCTTCTCTTTATGTCCATTTTTCTTTAGTTTGTTCAGTCAACTCTTTCTTTTGGAAGTAATACCAAGAACAAATGTACATGTAACATTTTATTGACTTTCTGGACCTTCTTGCTCACATTTGAATTTTGATTTTCTTTCTGTTCTTATAGGTGTTCTTCAAGTAGTGAAACAGAGTGTCCAGATCCCAGTTTTTGTGATGATTCGGCCACGTGGAGGTGATTTTTTATATTCAGATCGTGAAGTTGAGGTGATGAAGGCTGACATTCAGCTTGCCAAGCTTTATGGTGCAGATGGTTTGGTATTTGGGGCATTGACTGAAGATGGACACATTGACAAAGAGCTGTGCATGTCTCTTGTAGGTAAGAATTCACATCTGAGATGATTGTATTTATGCTCCCAGTGCAGAAAAATATCACAAAACTTATTTTTCAGTCATTCCTGCAGATACTTACACATCCTATTTTAAGCATTTTATAGATGATCTACACACTAACTAAGGAAAATTAAGGGAGCTTTACCACACATAACCTCCACATTAAACATCTAAGTTACTGCATCCTGTTTAAAATAGCTTGGATGTGTCCATAAGTGTGACTGAGAAGTCAGTTTTGTGATGCTGACCTTGGTTCCTTTAACCACTACACCAAAAACCTTCAAAAGCTATTGCAATCAATGAGTATGGAGAGAAGGGGAGAGGATAGAAGCAAACTATTACAATACTAAGCTAAAGTATTCTTAAGATCCTCAGAGGGACAAGTAAGTACTAGATATAATGCTGTCTTTATAGTTGCCAGATGTTTTTATTTGGTGCCCTTTAAGGTGTGGATGATAATATTTTATCTATAAATCAGAGTTTAGTAGAAAGAGAACACTTTAATTTGTAAGGCTGCTGCTCTGTTTTTATTTTTCATGTATTTATTTATTTATTTTTGTGGCACCAGGGGATTGAACTCACAACCTTGCACCTGCCAGACAGGTGCTTTTGAAGGTTTTTGGTGTAGTGGTTAAAGGAACCAAGGTCAGCATCACAAAACTCCCAGACAGGTGCTTAAGCCACTGAGCCAAACTCCTGGCCCTAGGTTTTTGAGACAGGATCGCACTATGTAGCTTAGGCCGGCCTTGTGCTCGCATTGTAGCGCAAGCTGGCCTCGAACTCACAACGTTCCACCTACCTCAGCCTCCCAAGTGCTGGGATTAAAGGCGTGCGCCACCATGCCCAGCTGTTCTGTTTTTATTTTAGTTCACATTCTTTACTTCTTAGGAGAAGGAAGTATAAAGTTTCACCTAACATGGAAATTTCTGTGTATAGTAATCAATGATGACTTATTCTTTCCTATTAGTATATGTTTGTGATATATAATAATTGCATTCAGCTAGGCATGGTGCACACCTGTGGTGCACACCTGTAATCCAGCACTTGGGAGGCTGAGGCAGGAGGATCACCAGCAGTTTGGAGCCAGCCTGGACTACATAGTGAGTTCAAAGCCAACCTGAACTACAAAGCAAGACCCTGTCTCAAAAAATAATAATAATCACATTCACCTTGGGTAATTGAAACATACCCATATCACATCTTAATCATTTTTAATTCCCCTTTCCTTCCCTATCCTCCTGTCTCCCTCCATCTCTAGATCCTGTTTCTATCTCCAGAGTCTGTCTCCCTGTCATCTATGTGATGTGTTGTGTTGTATTGTGTTATGTTTTATTGAGATAGGGTCCTGCTCTGTAATTCAGGCTGGCTGATCTCAAGCTTGTAGCAATCCTCCTGCCTCAGCCTCCTGAGTGCTGGGATTACAGGCATGAACACCATGCCCAAACGATCCTCTTTTATTGTATTCTTTATACTTTAGGTTTCTCATAGAACCAGTGTAATAAGTATTTAACCTTCAGTGCCTGCTTTATTTACTTAGCATTATGGTGTTAAGGTACATCCATTTTTCTACAAATGACTCAAATTTACCCTTTATTTCTGAGTAGTACTCTATTTGTGTATCTATTTTTTCAATCCATTCATCTGTTGGTGGGTCTCTAGGCCAGGTTTAAGATTTAGCTGCTATGAGCTGTGCTGCTATAAACATAGATAGTCATGTATCACTGTAATGTGATGTCTTTAACTCTTTCAGGAAGATAATTGGAAAAGGTTTTGCTGGGTCAAAAGGAATTTCTATTTTTAGTTTTTGTGAAATTACCATATTGATTTCCGTAGTGGTTGTGCTAGTTTACCTTACCACCAACAGTGTAGAAGCGTTCTTTTTTACTTTCAACTTCACCAACTTTTTTTTCTTTTAAGTTCTTGGTGATAGTTATTCTTTCAGTATTGTTTTGATTCTCATTTCTCTAGTGGGAAAAGATTCTGAACATTTTTTCATGTAATTATTACATTTGTACTTCTTTTATTTTGAGGGGGATGTACTTCCTGTTTTGAGAAGTGTTTATTCAGTGATTGCCTCTTTTTAATCCTGTTATATGACTTTCCTTTTATAGCTCTCTGCCGTCCTCTGCCAGTCACTTTCCATCGAGGTGAGTTATTTCCACTTTAGAAGTTCCGTTGAATGGTATCAGTTGTCTGGTGTCACCTGTCTATGGATCATAGTTCTAAGTGTTTACAGTGTTACCAGTTGGTTTCTAGAAACTTTGAAGGCTCAGTTAAGAAAAATTGTTGAATGTGGCCGTGGAATGTAAGAGTAGAGGGATAGATTAAATATTGCTTGCAATTGCATGTATCTATCCAAGTAACTGTCCTGAGATTCATGTTAATTTGAAGTTATGCGTACCCTTAAAAAAAAATACTGTGGCCAGTGAAATGTACTGGCAGACCTAAGCCAGACAAAACTATACTGGAGCTAGAACGTAGTGAAGACAGTTTTCTCAGACAGAAGCTTCCTGTGGGGAGAGAGGTTGAATATTTGAAGCAAAATAGGGGGAAACAAGAAATAGATGCTACATAGTCAATGAACAGATGTCTACTATAATATACAAAATTACTTTTCATGATTGATAACTTGTGGCCACTATATGAAATACTTCTTGTCCACAAACCAGGTAGTTACAATTCCTACCCTCTTTGGGTAATTCTGTTTTTTTTTTTAATTTTTATTTTATTGGTACATTTTAGATACATATAATGATCACATTCATCATCAGGAATTTGTACCTGTAAATCATATATCTTGCTGCTGCTTTTTTTTCCATTCCCCTCCCCTCTCTTCAACCCCTCTTCCCCTCCTTATTTACCAAAGCTTTGTTTCCATTTTTTCCTTTTATTCTTTTTTCTTGTCCCTTCTTTTGTTTTCCCCTTCCCCCTTCCTTATTCCCCTTCTCATTTGAACATTTTCTTCCCATTTCCCAATATCTACTATGCATTCTGATTCTTATTTATGCTTTCAGTTTCTTACACCAGAGAAACAATACAGTATTTGAACATGTGTGTCTGATTTATTTCACTTAGGAGTATGGTTTCAAGGTGCATCCATTTAGCTAGAAATGTCTTAAGCTTATCTTTCTTTATGGTAAAGTAGTACTCCATTGTATAAAAAAAAATCTTTTTTTTTTTTCAGAAGATCCTACTTTATTTTTTTATTTTCAAAACAGTAAAATGGGACTGGGGGCAGCATAAACACCTGCCTGGCAGGTGCGAGTTCAGGATTTCAATACCCGGTACCAAAAAAAACCAAAAACCAAAAACAATAAAACAGAACAAAACAAAACAGTGGGAACAATATTGAATTTCAAAAGCAAGACAGAAGGAAATCCCCCATAGTTGCTATGTTGCATATTGTTATCCTTTAAACAGATGCTCAGACTACCAGCCCCAGGCCTGCAAGGTCAATCGGTCAATATAAGCATTAAGTTGTTTTTGTAGCTCTGTTGCTATCATTCCAGCTTGTGCTCCTCCTATTCAGCTGGTTGTGTACACAAGCGAGAGAGGGTAGGAGGCTCTTCTAGTCTCCCAGCCTGCGCACTGGCTGGCACGCAGAAAGGCAGGCT
The DNA here is from genome assembly GCA_004363535.1 of Dasyprocta punctata. Taxonomy (NCBI): domain Eukaryota; kingdom Metazoa; phylum Chordata; class Mammalia; order Rodentia; family Dasyproctidae; genus Dasyprocta; species Dasyprocta punctata. Next base: position 13,634 of record RJWM01005516.1, on the reverse strand, counting down.
GACAGGGCCGGGCGTGGTGGCACACGCCTTTAATCCCAGCACTCGGGAGGCTGAGGTAGGCAGAGCGTTGTGGGTTCGAGGCCGGCTTGGGCTACAACGCGAGCACAAGGCCGGCCTGAGCTACATAGAGCGACCCTGCCTCAAAAAAACCAGGGCTGGGAGTTTGGCTCAGTGCCTTAAGCGCCTGCCCTGGCAGGTGCGAGGTTGTGAGTTCAATCCCCGGTGCCGCAAAAAAAAAAAAAAAAAAGGAAGGCAGGCTGACTTCCTGGTTCTTTTGCCGGCCCACAGCCACCGCTGGCTCATGGGAAAGGCATACTGACTGCTTGGTTATTTTCCTGGCCCATGGCCACCACTAGCTCCCCCTCATCTTCTTCATTCATTCTTTGGTTGATGGGCATTTGGGTTGTTTCCAAGATTTAGCTATTACAAACTGTGCTGTGTAACCATGAGTGTACATATAGTACTGTGGTGTGATTCTTTGGCTGATTTTTGAAGTAGATGAACAAGTGTCACTTTTGCACTGGTATTGCACATGAAAATAAGGTAGCAAAAATTTTAAATTTTTTTCCTTGTTTATATGCTTTAAAAAGTTTTAAATGCCTCCCCTGTCCTTTTTAGGATAGCATTCAGAGATTAGAATGCATATCAATATCTATATCCAATTGTAGAAATTAGGTATAAAGTATTTGTTATCTTTGTTTCTTTTGAAATGTATGGCATGACCAGAAAAATGTTTTGCTTGACTTGATGTAGGCAGTACTTCTTATAAACCAACAATAAAAAAGTTAGGTTGCTTAAAGTCAGCATCTTCAAGCTGGGCGTGGTGGCTCACGCCTTTAATCCCAGCACTCGGGAGGCTGAGGTAGGTGGAGCGTTGTGAGTTGGAGGCCGGCTTGGGCCACAACGTGAGCGCAAGGCCGGCCTGAGCTACATAAGTGCGACCCTGCCTCAAATACCAGGGCCGGGAGTTTGGCTCAGCAGCTTAAGCGCCTGTCTGGCAGGAGTGAGGCTCTGAGTTCAATCCCTGGTGCCGCAAAAAACAAAACAAAAAAAAAGGTCAGCATCTTCAGACCAGCCACACATAAGAAAATATTATTAAATTATTAATAATTTAAAAATTATTAAATTTTCACTATTTTAAATTAGTGAAAAATGTATAGTTTAAAACTTTTATGTGCTAAATAACCTAAAAGCAAACCAGTCCTACAAAATATATTTTTTGTTGGTGAACTTTTTTTTTTTTGCGGCACCGGGGATTGAACTCACAACCTCACGCCTGTCAGACAGGCACTTAAGTCACTGAGCCAAACTCCTGGCCCTGGTTTTTTGAGGCAGGGTCACACTATGTAGCTCAGGCCCATTTTGCACTCACGTTGTAGCCCAAGCCGGGCCTTGAACTCACAATGCTCCGCCTACCTCAGCCTCCCCACTGCTGGGATTAAAGGCGTGCGCCACCACGCCCGGCTTGTTTGTAAACTTAGAAAATGATTTCAAATTTCTGTTCATTTCCTTTTCTCCAATAGGTTAAACAAAAATATTTACGTAATTTTAGAAATTTTGCATTGTCCCAGTACTACACTTTTTGCACTTATTTATTTAATTAGATAGTATGATAGTACAATCACTAGTGAGAAAGTACTGCTACTGAAAAAGGAAAATCCTCTATAGTAGTTTCGCTGCTTGCATATGCTAGAGGGTACAAAGAAGAGGCCTGTCCCAGAGAACCATTAGTACCTACTAACGTAGGTGAGAACTTCTGTGTGATGTAGCAGTGCTGAGAACCAGTTTTTCTGTTCTGAGATTCCTAAATCACTTTCCTCTCTCTCCTGAGGAGTGAAATTTCTTAGAAAGTAGGATGAAATTGAAACTCTATATAGTCTCTTGAAAACAGTTGTCCTTATGGTTAGAAGCATTAAGTATGTCGGGTAAATGGATTAGTATAAAACCATAATGAGAATGTGAGCCAGTGTTTTTACTAGAGCTAGTGAGTATAATGTTTCATTTTATATAATCCAGTTTGTCTGAAGTCTTAGAGCAGTTTCTCATATCTGGTCACTTATCTATTGCACTTAACAATTTTATCATATCTGAATGCCCCCTTGTGCACATTTATTTAATAATACTCTTTAAATAAAATCTTAAGGGGCTGGGGATTTAGCTCAGTGGCTCAAGTGCTTGCCTGGTAAGCACAAGGTTGTAAGTTCAATCCCTGGTACCAAATAAATAAATAAATAAATAAATCCTAACTTTATTTTAAAACGAAACTTTTATAATTACTGAAGAGTTGGAAACTTTTCACTTTTTATATGCATTTAAGTAGATAGACTAGTTAAAATGTGTACCACGCTGGGTGTGGTGGTACATACCTGTGATCCCATTACTCTGAAAACTGAGACAGGAATATCACTGTGAGTCAAGGGCAGTGTGAACTACATGGTAAGTTCAAAACCAGCCTGAAGTACATAGCAAGACCCTCTCTCAAAAATAAGAAATGTATTCTAATAAAATAATCATGCATATACTAATGGTATTCAGGCTGTAGTGTGCTAATAAACTAGTACTTGGAAAAAAAGACCTCTGATTTTCTAGTGTTTTCTGATTTCTGTGGTTTATATATTCCACCTGGATTAATTTCAAGATGCCAATGAACTAACAATCCAACTTGCAGAATTCCTGACTATTTGTTTAATTGGTGTTTATAAGCCAGTATAATCTGGCTTCAATATGCCACTGTATATAAACTGCATAACACTGCATTTTTGCACATTTGTTCAAAATTTATTTCAGCTTTTGATATGGTTCATGATCCAATGGCAGCTCTAGAGACCCTCTTAACCTTGGGATTTGAACGAGTATTGACCAGTGGATGTGACAGTTCAGCATTAGAAGGATTACCTCTAATAAAGCGACTCATAGATCAGGTATAAGCAATTTTTTTTTCTTCTTAAGACCGTTGTGGTTACTCCTTTCTGTTGTTCGAGTAGGTTGTAAAACTAAATATTACTGAAGGAAAAAGCAAACAGGTAGTGATGTATTTATATAATTCTTATTTCTGTCACGTGAGTGTTTTCAATAAACAAAGCTTTTCAAATCAAATTGTAAATACTGCCTGATGATCTGATGTAATTTGGATAAGCACAGCAAATTTTATATTTCTTTGCCATCAGCAATGCCTAACTTTAAATCATATTTTTTTCATTGTCATCTCATATATACTCAGGTGATTCCATATATAATTCTGAGAAAAATCATTTGCAGGTAAATTCCAAAATTAAAATTACATTCTTTCATTTTCCCCCATTTTTCAGTATAGTAGCAAATACATTTCTGTATCTTGTATGTATCTTGCATGAGTTCTTCTGATGAGCTAGCATCATTTGTAGAGCAGTCAGGGATGGCTTTATAGTTGGAGTATATCTGTGTTTTACTGACACTCTAAGTTAGTACAGACTTTGAGATGAGAGAGTTCTGTGTTTGAGACTCAAGTTTGATATTTATTTGCTATGTGATATTGAATAGGTTACTAACTTTTAAGCCTGTGTTTTCTTGTGTGTGAAATTGAGATTAATTTTTCCTTTGTAGGGTTTCTCTGAGGATTGAAAGAGGTTAAAGTATGTAAGAGCCTTAGCCAAGTGCTCAGTGTGTAGTAGGTCTTAGTACATTTTAGTTTTCACTGCTATTCTTTTTTAATTTTTAACTTTTATTATTACATGTTTGCAGTACATAATGTTTGTATTCCTTATGTGGAATTAGTACATGTATGTAACATATCTTAATTCATTTTGTCATCCCTTTCCCTCTCTTCCCTTTCCTCCATCTCTGAATCCCCTTCCCGTTTGAAAAAAATCTATCTCCCTACTTCCTATTATCTGTTATTTTTTTATAATTTATATATTTTTAAATAATTAATTTACTTTTTATTTATAATTTGGATTTCTCATATAAGAGGAACCATGTTGAGCCAGGAGTCTGGCTCAGCGGCTCAGGTGCCTGCTTGGTAAACACGAGGTTGTGAGTTTGATCCCCAGTACCAAAAAAAAAAAAAAGAGGAACCATGTGATATTTAAGCTTGTGCATCTGATTTATTTCACTTAACATTATGGTCTACAAATGACAAAAGTTTGCCTTTCCTTATAGCAGAGTGGTACACTCCACTGTGTGTAAATACTGTGTTCTCTTTTATCCATTCATTCATTGATGGACATATAGGTTCCTTCCAAGATTCAGCTATACTATTACTTCTTTTATATAATAATATATTTGTCATTGTACTGACATTTGATTATTTTCACTTTTCTGTAGCCATGAAAACAATTTTAAGAACTTTCACCTAATGATCTGATGTCATTTTGTTACTGTGGAATTTACTGAGTTTAGCAAATATTTATTAAGTATATATTAATACAGAGTATTTGTACTGTGGTGGTGACCAAAGGGTGTGGGATGGGGGGAATGTGGTCACTGCCCTCACAATGTAGTGCACAACTTTTTAATAGAGTACAGTAATAAAAGATATTATGGGGCACTTTGGAAAAGAATTAACTCCCTGTATGGTGGATGTAGATTGGCAGTAGCAAAAGTTTCGCAGCAGAAAAGACATCAAAACTGAAATGTACTAATTTGAAGGATGTTTGGGAGTTATCCATGTAAATGTAGTTATAGAGAGAATGGGGGAATTGTTCTATCCCAAAGAAATAAATGTAAAGGCCTGGAAACAAAAGCAAGCATAGTTTAATGTACTAAGGAAGATCGAAATGTTGAAGGTGAAGAGAATAATGATGTCCAGAACTTGGTACAGTGGGTAAGCTGAAAGCATTTTAAATTAGAGTTGGTGAATCAAGTTTCCATTTTAAAAGGTTGCTAACTAAGGAGTAGAAAAAGATACAGTTGAGGGCTGGAGCAGACTGATGATGCAAGTATGTTATATGCTGTATGACTGCCAAACTGAAACTCACTAATCTTTATAACCAATAAAAAAGAAGATGTAATTGTCATAGTTACATATTACATTTCAGAATATCTTTATGTGTGTATGTTTTTCTGTGTTTTTTTTGGGGGGGGGAGAAAAATAAAAACTGTGCTATTTGAAGCCACAATTTATACTGACACTACCAGGCCCGGCATGCTTGCTTCAACACAAGAAAAAAATCACAAGTGAGCCAATCACCAGCACTTAATTAAAGGTTGTGAGTTCGATCCCTGGTACCCCCCAAAAAAATAAAAGTTTCTCTGTGTTTTATATGGTAGTCATTGGTTGGCAGGAAGAGGAGGATTAAATATTTTCATACACTAACTTTACTTCTGTTTAAGTCACTACCTAGCAGTATAATACACAAGCCAGAAAATAGGTTTTAGGATTGGTCAAATTACCTAGCCATTTGAAATCTCACTTTCTTCATCTGAAGTGTTAGAATGATGATAGCACTTATGTTCCAGAATAGTTACAAGGGGTTGCTTCAGAAAGAAAGCACAATATCTGACACATAGTAAGTGCTTTATATTGATAAGTCACTTTGGTAACCTTAAGTAAGCATGCAATTCTAAATAATCTTTTATGGAACTCCCCCAACCCCCAAAGTGATAGAATTCATCTCTTAAAATATCATTTATGTTTATTTTAGAAAGCCTTCCTTTGGGAAAAAAACAGGTAAATGTAACTTTGTTCCTTCCTAAAATTATTTCATCTTCACAGATAGTAAATGTTTTTATGGATGCTTTGCTCTGTTTAGCATACAGTGTGAAACATTCTTGTTCGCACTTAATTTTTCTAATACTTAGTAAATTCTATGAAATAGACCCTTTTACTCTTTATTTCATTACCTTGCTTTCTTTTTTTCATTGTACTCATTACCTGAAATTCTGTTGCATAAATATACCTGTCTGTTGGCTGTCATCCTTGAATGAAACTTTCTCTTGAAGAGAAATGAAAGAAGAAACTTTCTCTTGTTTACCATATTAAGAGGGTTTACCACCTTCTTATATTTAATTCTTGAAGGGCCTGCTAATTAGCTGACAAAGAATTAGCATGAGAAGAAAATAAGATTGCTTGCATATATAAGTATATACATTCTTATATGCATAAGAAAGTTCATAAAGAAATATGCCTCAAAGGGATGATTAGGATTTGAAACCTATTATATATAACATACTAATAAGTGAAGAGGAGAGAGAAAAGGGTTCTTATAGGTGAAAAAATAACTTTTGGGGAAGCTGAATGGGCCCTTAGAAGCATAAATGGGAGATAGTCAATTCCACAATTATCTTCCAGAATTATCAGAAATTAAATTTAATTCTTGCAGTTCCAGTTAAACATGGTTTTGTTTAATTGGTATAATAAATGAAGGCATTTAATTATGGATATAGGGTTTGAATGAGTTGCCCCTCAGTATTCTAGAATTATGTTATGCTTTCTTTTCTATTAAAATCTTTTTTTCTTTTTAAAATATATTTTATTAGTACCTTTTAATTTTACAAAACATTGGACTTCAGTGGGGTATTTTCATTATATGTGTATAACATATTTTTATCATATTCAGCTCCCTGTTGCTTCCCTCCCATTTCCTTCCTCTTGTCTAATAGTCTCCCTTCTGCTTTTGTGCCATTTTTTGTTTTGTTTTTGTTTCTTAGACTCAACATACGAAGGAAAACATGTGATAGCTGTCCTTCTGAATCTAGCTTATTTCACCTAACACGATGGTCTCTGGTTCAGTTTTTCTACAAATGACATGATGATGTTCTAGTTACTCCATTGTGTTTATATAGTCCACATTTTCTTTATTCATTTGTTTGTTGATGGACACCTAACGTGGTTCCTTTGTTGAAATGTTGTGGTTTTGTTGTTGTTTTTGTTTTGTTCTTTCAGATGATCTCCTGTATAGTTCATGTTGTCTTCAAACTCACAGCTTGTCTTTTTGCCTCAGCCTCCTGAGTGCTAAGATTTCAGGCATGCGTCACCATGCTTGGTTTATGATCTTGTTTCAACTATTCTCTCATCCCATGGCATACTAAGAATTAGTGTCATTTTTCTGGATATTTTTTGTTTGTTTTTTGGGGGTGTTGTTTGTTTATTTGTTTTGTTTTTTAAGGCAGGATCTTGCTAGTAGTTCAGGCTGGTCTTGAACTCACTATGTAGCCCAAATTGGCCTTGAACTCATGGTAACCCTCCTGCCTCAGTCTCCCAAGTGCTGGAAATAAATGTATGTACCACCATGCATGGCATATGTGTCATTTTTCTGTAAGGCTTTTCTTAAGGTAGTGTGATTATTCAGTATTTATACAGTGGACCCTTGACTTTTGAATTCAGTTTGTTTGCAGGGGCTGGTTGTAACTCAACTTGGTTATAAGTCAAGACTTCCTCCCATAAGAAATAATGGAAATACCCATAATACATCTTGAACCTCCCACAGCACCCCTTAACTAACTTTTTCATAATAAAAAAGGGTTGTATAATGTGCTTAATTTTCCAGAAACAGCAATAATTTTCCTAGTATATTCACCAAAAAATTATAAAATATGTGTAGTCTATCAGGAACAACAATTTTGTTTCACATTGACATCTTTGACTTGCAGGAAGGGAGGATAAAAAGAAAGGTGGTTATTGTTTGGAAGGAGAGTCCTCTTCCATAAGAACATCAAAGAATCTGGTTCTCTGGTGTCTTCTCTCTCTTTGAAAGAGTCTGTAGCCCACTAGGACCTGCTTCTGGCTCACTAGGTCTTAACCTTTTCAGAACTAAAAACTGTTCTAAGGTTGTCTGTTCTGTCTTTTAACACTGTTCTGCAGTATAACATGGCATTGTCATTAAGCAAATAAATGCAACGATTGGTTTTTTCCCCGTCTGGGTGGGTCTTCTCTACAAAGGTTTGTAGCTCTGTCCATTTTTTTCAGAATTTCCTTTATTTCAGAAGAGGAACTTTGCTGCACTGATTGTTGATACTCACCTTCCTCTTCAGGAAGCTCCTCAGCTGCCGTTCTCTGTTGCTCAGCTAGAAGTCACTGAAGTTTCTCTATAGACAGTTCCTCTGAGTGATCCTCCCCCAGTTCCTCAGCATTACTACTGTCTACCTGCAAGCCTGTGGGCTCTGCTATAGTGACAGTGTCATCGGCCACAGGATCAACTGAAGACTCAGGCTCCTCTACACAACCTTCAAAGTGTCTCTCCTGTGTAATTTTAGGCCACACTTTCTTCCAGGAAGATCTCGGTGTCCTTAAACATTGGCCCAGGATTTGTCAATTGCTATAACCCCACACAGGAAAGGATGCTGTAATATTCCTTTGAGTACTACTGGTGGTCCGTAGGCCACAGTAGAGGAGTTGTATTAGGTGAAGGGAACTCAACTTGAGAATCATGGGACTTCTTCAGCCAATTCTTCTTCCAGATCTTATGGGTGGGCAGGATCTTTGTCCATGATGAGGAGAACCTTGAGTGGTAAACTTTTGTCCTATAGGTATTTCTTAACAGCAGGACAGAAAGCGTCCCTGATCCTTTCAAGAAAAACTACTCTTGTTACCCAAGTATCTTAGTTATTTTTCTCTCATTGCTGGGACAGAATACCTGAGACCCAAATTAAAGAGGGAAGGGTTTATTTAGCTCACAGTTTGTAGAGGTTTCAGTCCATAATCAACTGGCTCCCAGGCACGGTGACATGGCACAGGGGTAACACTTCAAGGTGGCAAAAGAAAGCAAAGCAAAAAGAGCACAAAAGGGTGAAGCAAGCCTCTTTTCCTCTGTTATATTATAAGCAGGCTACCTGCTCCTGGTCAGATGTAGCTCTCACACCAATTCTGGGCCCTTCTCTTGCACAGGCTCATGTTTACAAAGTGAGAACCTTGGCCCTCTGCTAGGTTACTTAAACTTCTGGACTTCTCAGGTTGACACAATGTATCAGCCATTATACCAGGCTTTTGTTTTACTGTTTCTGAACACTGTAGGGGTCTCAGAGTGTTAAACCAAGAGAGACTTTATTTTGAGGTCACCACTTGCATTGGTACATAGCAGTAAGGTTAGTCTGTGCTTCGTAGGCTTGTGGCCTGGCATTGTCTTCTCTTCCTGGGTAATGTATGTTCTCCTGGGCATTTCCTTCCAGAAAAGTCTAGCTTCATTATAGTTGAAAACTTGAGCAAAAGCCATTTCTCTGTGTTATTGTTCCAAAGTGGTATATGTAATTTTCTGCAGCTCTTTTATCACCACTGACTGTTTCACTATGCCTAGTTACACTATGAGCCTCAGTTCTCACTTTAAAATTGTGAAACCACTACTTACTGGCACAAAATGCTCACTATAATCATGTGAGATCTGTAATTATAGCCCTAGCTTTTTCACAAATTATAGACTCAGGCCATAACCTGCCCTCTGACAGCTTTTCTACCTCATCTAACACTGTTAATTGTGACTTACTAATTTGAGTAACACCTTTAGCAACCCTAGCTTCCTTATACAAATTTTTTCTCTAAGATTGTTGAGATGGTGGATTTTGACATGCTGTACATATTAGTGAATGCCACTCATATTTCTCCATAGTTTTATTTTTGATTGTGATTGCTTTACTTCCCTTCCCTTTCTTAGCTTCTTTTCTAGCTTTTATGGGGCCATTTCGATAGCAGTAGTTGTGATTATGTAAAGCAGTGATTGAAATCACATCCACAAACACGTGCCTCTGGGCTCAGACTGGTGCTTATGTACACTTACATATGTTTTCATACAGTTTTCTGGCATCGCCTTTGTTTACAGCCATGCGGGTAGCTGGCATTCAGGTTGCAGTTCAAGACTTCGGTTGTAAGTTCAACCTAAAATTCCAATCTTACCCAAATTGTTTGTGTGTGAGGCCGGTTGTAACTCAAGGGTCCACTGTATTGTATCTTCTAAAGGATATCCTTTATTGTATCCTAAAATCAGAGTTTTTAAAACAATATGGTAAAATAATTTTGTGGACAAAAGTTAGTGTTGGACATCCTGCTTGCCCAAGATCCCCTCCCCAATATAGACAATGTTGAAAATTAAACTTTAAAATTTAAAATATAACTTTGACTCATTTTTCTGTTCTTACTGCCTTATCCCAATAAGAGAAAGCTATTAAATTTCACTTTTTTTCTTTTTTTCAGGCAAAAGGCAGGATTGTGATAATGCCAGGTATTTATTTAATCTCTCCATTTATTAGCATAATACAGGACTGTAGTGGAGCAAAGGAATCAGAAAAATGTGGGATAAAGTATTATACAGCATAATGTTGGAAAGAAGAATATACAGTGTGATTAAAACATTTTACTGGAATATATGTAGTGGAATTTAAAACTTTAGAAGGCAGAAACATTCTAACAATGTTAGCTCTTAGATGAGTAGATAAGAAAATAGGTTAGGACTGGGGTTTCTCCATGTCTGCTTTCCAACAGTATAGAATTTTATAAATTTAGATTGTCATTTCTGGTGAGGTGACTATGCTGTGTAAGGCCAAATGCTTAGATGACATCCCTAGATAAATATACTAATCTGTCAGTTCATGAATATCTCTGATGACCAGATTTTTTTGTAGCCAGAATAATTTGAGCATATGCTCCTAATGATAACCATAAGATCAGTTAAGTACATTAAGTCTTATTAGAAAGGAAGAGGTGGGGTAGTTTTTAAAGAATTGGATGAGGCAATCAGGAATCAGAATGAGACAAAGATAAAAGCAGTTATTAAAAACAGTTATTTTATTATTTTTGTTATTTTCAGAAACATAAAAAAGTAGAGAACAGAATAATGAATGATTATATGCTCATTCCCTAGTTTTCACAGTTTGCCACATTTGTGTTATCTTTTTTTATCCTGAGATATTTTAAAGTTAAATTTAAGGTATCACAGTATTTATCTTTGTGCATCTGTATAAAAAGGAGATTTTACTGTATAATACCATTATCACTGCTATCAAAATAAGTGCTAATTCCTTAGTACCACTTAATGTCTGTTCCATACTATTCTCTTGTTGTTGCAAAATGTATTTTATAGTTGATATCTGCACACTAGGATCCAGTCAAGGAAAAAGCATTGCATTTACTTATCTTTCTTAATATATTTTAATATAGAAAGTTTTTTTCTACCTTAAAAGAAAATACTGTTTAAAAAGTTTGGCCATGCATGGTTACACACACACATAATCCTATCTGTTTAGGAAGCTGAGGCAGGAGTATTGGAGATTTGAAGGCAGCCTCCACAATTCAGTAAGAGCCTATCTCAATAAAAAGTAAAGAGGGTTGGGGGTTGTAGCTCAGTGGCAGAGCACCCTAGGTTTGAGCCCTAATTATAGAAGGGAAAAAAAATGTTTGGACCACTTAACTTAAAAAATGTCCTACTTTTTGGATTTATCAGGTTATTTCTTTTTGATACTGTTTAGCTTATCCCTCTGCCCTGGGTATTTCCTATAACTGGAAGTTAGAGTGAAAAGTTTGACTAGATTCTGTTAAATATTTGGACAAGAATGGGAGAGTCTGTATACTTTGTGTTGCATCACATTAGAAGGCATTTAATCTCTAATCATTCACTATTAGTGATGCCAAGACTGACCAGTATTCAAAATACTAACAGTCTGGCAAGCATGTGGTCATGAGTCTGATTACTGGTACCAAAAAAAAAAAAAAAAAAAGTTCAAAATACTAACAACTTCATAAAAGGCAACTTTATGAAGGAGGCCAAGTGGAATGTATTGTCAGGTATTGAGAAGTCTTTGACCTGTAGCTCATCCTTGAAACATGAACAGATAGAAAGCGCATTTTATCTGTCAAAAGGCAATCAGTGAATGTTAAATGTATTTAATCTTAACAGGTTCAGGTTCAGGCAGTTGTTCATTTTAAGAGTACCTTTGCTTAATGCCTAATTAGTGAGTTATATGCTATGTGCAAAGCATTGCTTGGGATGCAGTTCCATATGAAACTGCTTCCTGAAGAAGCTAACAGTCTTAGGTCAGAACATGTTATACACAAAAAAGTTTATGATTAATTTATTTAACAAACCTACCAAGCAAATGTTAATTATGTGTCAGTTATAATTGTGTGTGGATAATATGATAGGTGTAAAAAATGATTGAATACGAAGTAATCCTTCTACTTAAGCTTGAAGAATAGAATTGTAAACAGATTGTGACTTTTTGTAAATAAACCCAAGCAAGTTAAAATTTCTAGATAAATCCGTCTAAAGTTTGTAAGGTAGGCAGTGTTATCCTCCTCTTTTATTGATGAAAAAGTTGAGGCTTAGCGAATTTAAATAATTTATCTGAGATCACACAGCTGTGAAGAGCTACAGTTATGAAGCGAGATTCCATTGTAAATCTGACTTCTCAGCCTATGTTCTTCTTAGGTTTCAGCAGTATGACTCTGCCACTAGTTATAACAACAGTGACAAAGCAGTTAACAAAGTATTTGGTAGTGTGATATTAATAAAGTAGAATCAGATTCTTCTGTGAAATGAAGCAAAAAGTTGACATGGTAATGGATAAACTAGGTAGCACTTTGCCTTATTTCCATTTTCAGTGAAGTCAAGTGTACTCTTTGAATCCTGAGCCAGAAGGAAAACCTTGCAAATACTCTCAGACACATCTCTGAGGTTGCATTTCTATACTGTTTTCCTCAAACTTATCCTTACCTTTTATTTTAATTTGATTTTGCTTAAATTGAAGAACTAGGATGGAGTATTGAATGGTTTTTCTTTTTAAAAGTTGATAATATGCAGTATAGCATTGCCATATAAAATAATGAATATAAGAGATTCTATCATATAGGCACTATGGCTTAACAGTTCTCTAGAATCTGTAGAATATACATCTTTCGGTACTTTTCTCATTCTTTTTCATTCTAATGTAGAGAGAGAGTAGTTTTTTAATCAGTGAGAAATTTCAGAATGGAAATTTTCAGTAAATAGTATTGTTCTCTGTATTTTAGGCAAGATTTTGTTCCACTTAATATGTTACTTGTTCTTTTTCCTAGGAGGTGGCATAACAGACAGAAATCTACAAAGGATCCTTGAGGGTTCAGGTGCTACAGAATTTCATTGTTCTGCACGATCTTCAAGAGACTCAGGAATGAAGTTCCGGTAAAAATGTATTCTTTGACTCATATAAGAAGGGATGAGATGATTTCTCAGAATAGGGAAACTTTGGTTGATGTCATGATTAATGAATAGATGTTACGATTAGTATGTAAGTGTTATAGTCATTTTTGCAGTTTGAAACATTTCTGTAATGTTCTTGTTATACATTAAATGAGTAGGAATTTCTGAAAGTTCCTAGGTATACTTTTACATAGACTTTGTATAGTCTTGCCACCCATTGTCCGTATCATGGTTCAGTCTGGTTCCTGCTTGCTTTTTCCACACAGAGAATTGGTCTGTTATCAGTGAACCGATGGAACTGAAGGTTCTGAGTTCAGCAGTTAATAATAAATGGATTTGGCAGCTAAACTTCAGTTGAGTCATATACTCACATGTGCCCATTCCCCTGTGCTTTCATTTTGCAGAGCTAAGACCTGTAGTGTAAAGATGGAAGAGTCATAGATGTTTGTGTCCCTCTCATGATTAAGACTGATTAGTCTTCCCTCACCTTTGCTCTCTGCTTTTTAGTTATTTTGAAATTGTGTCTCCACTAAGGAATCGAAACTATTACTTTTT
>RJWM01005515.1:0-91175 GCA_004363535.1 Dasyprocta punctata | reverse complement strand
TGTGATAAGTCTATTCAGGGCAATCACTATTACAGAGTCCTAAGATAGCTGCAGGGTTTAAACACCAAAGGCAATAATAATAAACAGGTGTTTGACTATAAAATTACTAAGTAACTTTTGCTGAGACTTCTGGCAATTCTATTCCTGTTTGCTAATAAAGGCAACCTGCTGTGGCCTGTGTGTCCCCACATCTTACAAGGAATGTCAAGAATGCAGGGCCCTAACCATTGCTTCTGCTTCTGAGTAAAACTTCACACATGGAAGCCAGATTTTTAATGTCTGTACAGCACATGATGTCCCATTAGATTGCACATGTTGTAAAAGAGGGCTGGCTGATCTTCAAGACTAATCTTCAAATAGCTGTCTCCTTAAGGAAACCTCACAAATGCTGCTGAACGAGAGACAGAATGGGTAAATTGTCACAGTCCTTTCCTAACTCAGAGAAAAACAGCAAAAACATACTATTTGGTCTTTATATTGATAAAGACATCTGTTCTAAAGCCTTCTGAAGTTTTTATTGGTTATTTGTTCCTCGTAGCCAGAAAGACACAAAACTAGGGTCTTGCGATGAGTTGGTAGAGGACAGTAGGGCCTCCTAGATCTCTAGAGATGTGAATTCTGCTTGTGGAAGTTCAGATGGGATCCGCCCTGGGTGAACAGTGAGTGTATCATTGGCAAGAGGCTGGCGTGGGAAGAAAGGAACTGTGGGGTTCCTGCTCCTCTAATGGGGGTGACACTCTGTGTCACCTGCTCACTATCCAGCAAGACAGGTTCTCCACTGATAGACCTTCACTTTTGTCCCACAGGATTGCTCAGACACCCCTTCGACTGACCCTCTGGAAAACAATACATACACCATCACCATCACCATCACCATCACCATCACCATCACCATCACTATAAAGAGTGCTTTGACAAGATCATATAGATAAGAAAATGGGATGGAAAATGTGAAAATTCATAAAGAAGGAATACACAGATCTCTTTTGAGGTTATCATGTATTGAGGCAAAAAGAGAGGCTCATAAAAATTACAGAATGAATACACAGGATGACATGGTTGTCTCTTTACTGGCAAGAGTAACTAGACCTAGAAATAGGAAAAATATTATTCTCAAAATAAAAAAAGTTGAGAACAATACCCTCATAAAGATATGGGAAGTGCTGGAGGAGAAAGATATGCTTAACTTAATTTAAATGTTACAAAATGCATGTAAGTCTGTAACTTACAGTACTTCAAAAATATGTACGATTTTAATGTTTTTAGGTATCAGTTAAAAACAAATTTAACTTAAAGTTTAAAAAACTTGAGAATAAATTTAACAGGAAACACACAGGTCTTCTATGAATTAAACTAAAGCCACGATGAAAATGTCAAACAAGACCTGAGAACATTTAAATTAAAAACATAAACCCAAGGATGGAAAACTTAGTATCATAAAAATGTTAATTATCCCAAAATAAATAAGTGTATTTAGTACAATAAAAGACTTCCAGGAGTCGCTTGGGGTTGGGTGGGGTGGCTGAAGGAATGATTCATAGAAATAATTTTAAAGTTTATATAAAAGATATTCGACAATTGCTAAGAAAACGACTGGCTCATTTTTCAGTGCTTGAAATACGTCAGAATTTTTTCCTAAGTGCTCTATTTGCTTCATTTGACCCTCACAACTGTTTGTGATAAACACTGTCATCCTACTTTACAGATAAGTGAGAGTGATGTTAAGTAACACAGAACAAGATCCAACTTGACTCCAGAGTGCGGAGTTGCTTTTAACTAATCAGCTACCAAGTTCACTGTCTCCTTGTTAAGGGAAGAACTTGCCTATAAAATGTCAACATATAACTACATTAGCAGGGCATAATAAAATTGTGGAAAATATTATGTAATAGAATGGACACGTGAAAAGGTGGTATATTTCAGTTCAGTGGGAAAAAGGGTTATTTAAAAATAATCTTGCTTTTATGATTACCTATCAATCCAGAGATAAAGACTGCTATACAAAGAATTCCATGTAGATTAACAAATTAACTTTTCACAAAGATATTAGAATAAAATTCAGGAAGACATGTATAATCTAAGGGTTATAGAGACTTGGTAAATCAAAATAGAGCTCCCAGAAATTGTACAAAAAGGATAGATTTTGCATTATATTAAAACTTTTCTATATGGAAAATGATGTCATAAAGTCAAAAGACATACGATAAACCAAGGAAAATATTAGTAACTTACGAGAGAATTATTAACATATTTTTAAAGTAATAACTTTAATATGTATAAAGAACTCTTTGAAATTGATGAAAAAGCCCAGTGTAAGTTATAGGAAATTCATAAAAAAGTACATGTGAATATGGGGAAAGATGCACATGTCCACACAAGTCACACAGGGCCCAGAAGAGAAAAGCCAGTGCCTCCTGTGAGACTACCAGCACGTGGGCTGAGAATCAAGAACACACGCACCACCACCACCACACGCACCACCACCACCACCACCACCACCACCACCACTACCCCGCCCCATAAGCAACCAGCTGGCTTGGAGGACAGGCTGAGCTGGTGGCAACTGAGGTACAGGGGGCAGCTGAGTGCTTGCATTGTTTGGTTGGCTTCGCAGGCCTGGGACTGGTGGTCTCAGCATCTATTGGGAGGATAACAGTATGCAATATAGCAAATATGGGGGATTTTCTTCTATTTTGTTATTGAAATCCAATATTGTTCTCACTGTTTTATCTTCTTCCGATTAATTGCTTTGGTTTATTCAATGTTCTGTTTTGATTCATTTTATTCTGTTTTGTTTGGTTTGATTTTTCTATATCTAATGGAATGGACAACTATGGTAAAGTTAACAAGATGCACTATGGTGGACATTGTTGTTTTCCTAGTATCCTGCCTCAAATTTCCATACCAATTTCACTGCTTTGTTTTGATTGGATTTATTCTGTTTTGCTGGGTTTTATTATCTTTAAAATGAAATTTTAAAAAAGACGTGCAAGTTAATACATAGCCCCCCTCATCAAGGTAAAACATACTATTTCCCCACAACCATACTGATAAAAATGAAAAAGAATAATATCTGCTGTCAATGAAGCTACATGAAAAAGGCCCCCAGATAGTTTGCTGTTGCAAATGTGTACTTTACAATCTTTTAGGAACGCAATCTCATAATATCTACTAAAATTTACAATGCTTACATGTTTGACTAGTACGTCAATTTCTAGGAATCTATTCCATAAAAATAAAAGCATGAGTCCGTGATGATTTATGCACAAGGTTGTTTCTTGCAGTACTGCCCAAGGTGGAAAGCAGCAAGAAGTAGAGATTGCTCACATCAGAGGAGTGGCTCAGTACACAGGGGTATGTTCACAAGACGGGCTTTTTGCTACCGTGGCAAGGAAGAACTTTCTGGATTGTCAAATTTGGAAAGCAGAGAAATAAAACTTCATTTCTGTGAATGACAAAATCCTGACTTCATTATTTACAAAATGCCATAGCCATACACATCCATATACATGGGCAGAAGTCCTATATCTTTATTTAACCATGTAATTATAGATGCAGATATGTAAGTGTGCACCATTTGGTTAATACTGATGTCTTTATGGGTGATGCTGTGAATAAGGTAAGGAAAAAAGAAGTGGGGGAAAATTGGAAAATAAAATGAGTGTTTAGGCAGTAAAAGTACGGAAAAATGGTAAACAAAATGTTACTGACAATTCTCTTATTTTGGTGGAATTTCAGGGGATTTTTTTTTTCTTCTGAGACTTTTCATTACCATTTGCATTTTTCCGAAGATTTGCATTATTAAGCAATCAGAAAAAATTATAAAACTATTTCCATCCTAACAAAACTTCCATTGGTTAAAAACAAACTTTAATTGATTTGTGTAATGTATAAAGATTAGAACTCCTAATGCAAGAAGTGGAAAAACCATTCCAATCGAAGAAACAAAACCATTCTGCGAAGATTGTTGACATTTACAGACCAACTTTCGCAAGCCCCTGTTCATTTTCCACTGAGCAAAAATCTGAAATCTATCTCAGCTGTGGCAGAAGAATTAAAACTGTCCAACAACTGACAGAAATGAAACTGGAGGGCTCA
This sequence comes from Dasyprocta punctata, assembly GCA_004363535.1. Lineage (NCBI taxonomy): Eukaryota > Metazoa > Chordata > Mammalia > Rodentia > Dasyproctidae > Dasyprocta > Dasyprocta punctata. The sequence continues at coordinate 87,077 of RJWM01005515.1, read as the reverse complement.
GCAGTGGCTTATAAATAATGGAAGGGTAAAGCTTGAAGGCCTTTCAAGTCATCTGGGGACATGCGGACAGGACACAAAATCATTTCTGAAACTATGAGTCCTAAAGCTGGATTACACACACCCAGAATGACACTTCAAAGGTGCATTTGGTTTGGTCTAAAGTGCAAACCATGCTAACATTATGTATTTAAGCTGTCTTTTCTCTCGGGGCCTCTCTGGAGAACACGCTGACTGGGTGAAATTTGTCCCTCAAGCGTTGACCTGCTGAGCTGACTGGCTTTGAAGCTCACAGTCATTTCAACATTTCAGATCCCTGAGAATGTATCTGTCTCATTCCCTTGGTTCCTCACTGACTCAGAACTAATGAATCTGATATATTCAACTTTTTCTCCTATAGCTTAGATGAGGAATCATATTAAGCTATGGATTAGCATACTTTATCACCTCCGGCCCCTGGTAATGGACTGGAACCCTGAACCTGCAGCATTTGAACAAGGTCCTGGAGGTGACACAGTTTATCCAGAAGACTGCACTGGAAAGTCCTGAGGATCCAATGTCATGGCAGTCGAGGACTTTGGGTCCAGTTTTGTCATTATTAATGATGACATTTAAAGAAAACCCACTTTACCTCCCTTCGTCTTAGTTTTCTCCATGTAAAATCTCTACTCTGCCTTTCTCTCCAAAGTGGTGAGAACCCAGTGGGCTCTTCATAAGATCACAGGCGATTGAGCAAAAGATGAAACAAAGGTCAATTTTACATATAGAGAGAAAAGTAAAAATATCCTTTGTAGAAAAAAAGTTTTTCTACAAACTTGCAAAATCATGAATATTCAAAAAGTCACTACGAAAATAAAAATCACCTAAAATCCCAATATCTAGAGATAAATGATCTTAAAATTTTGATACGTACTAATTTTAGTTTATTTTCTCTACGTGTATCTTTATATATATATTTATACACACTTTAAAATAAAATCCAGAAACTACTATACATCATTATGTATGTTTTTCAGTAACTGATATTTCAATAACTTTAAAAATTCTTCAACTATAATTTTTAGTAATGGTCGAACAGTTTAGCCCTTGTCTTATTTCTTTAATGCATTTTTCACTGTTGACATTTATTTATATTTTTTTCACTATCAAAATGCTATGGTTAAACCTATTATAAAATAGCATTTAGATCTTGTTCACTTACATTTTTGCCTATTCGATGTTAGAAGACTGAGAAAGATGTATTAAAAGTGTCCCATATTCATTTCTTTTTGCATTTATAATTTTTACTTTACTTGTTGGTTTATCTAATTGTCCCATAATATTACAATATTTTTTTGTTGCTTTGGACAGAGATTTGATGTCATCTGACAACAGTTAAAATGAGCATTAAAGGACACGTTGCATGTCTTTAGTACTAAATAAATGTCACCTATGACATTTCACTTCTATATATATATATGTGTATGTGTGTGTGTGTGTGTGTGTGTGTGTGTATATATATATATATATTTTTTTTTTTTTTTAGCACCGGGGATTGAACTCACAACCTCGCACCCGCCAGGGCAGGCGCTTAAGCCACTGAGCCAAATTCTCAGCCCTGGTTTTTTGAGGCAGTGTAGCACTATATAGCTCTGGCCAGCCTTGCACTCGCGTTGTAGCCCAAGCCGGCCTCGAACTCACAACGCTCCTCCTACCTCAGCCTCCCGAGTGCTGGGATTAAAGTTGTGCACCACCACGCCCGGCTCCTTCATTTCCATATTATTACTATAATGCAACACGCAGTGACCATGCACTTTTTTTTATTTGCATCAGCCTGATGGTTCTTTGCTCAGCCTTTTACTTTGAACTCTTCTAAAGCTTTGCATTAGTGGTTGCTGGTAAACAGCGTGATTAAATTTTGTTTTGATTCTAAACAGGAATTCTATTTTTAATAAGAAGGCTCCAGTCACTTGCAGTCATTGCCTTATTCAATATATTTCATTTTACTCTGTCACTTAATTTTCTATTTCTTTGGTCTTTTGCTATGTAGTCTATACTCCTGTTGTTTTTATCTTTCCCATTACTAGTTTGGAAGGTGCGAACTTCATCATGCTTGTTACAATCACTATTGAATTTATCAAAAGTATTTTCGCATCCAGCAATTCACAACCTTGTTTTCACCATAACCACTGAGCCGGGAACTTCACATTCGCCGCCCACTGCACTCAGGAGGGTTGCCATGGTGACTCACTGGCTCTGATTGTGCATGATTCCCATTTTCCCCTTCCCTGTTCACCATTTCACAGGCACCAATCACAATTCACCACGGATGCACGACCTAATTGCCGTTGTGTGGAGTAAATGTTCAGGCTTTGAAACTTACATGCCAAGATAAGAAATTTGGCACGCCTACACCAAACCTCTCAAATCTACATCTACACGATTTCCTCATCAACCCAGGAAAGGATGCATCTAGAATATCTTTGCAATTGTCACTTCCGTCCCATTGGTTTTTGTCTACCCCAATGATTTGCCTGTTGGCTTTTCTGAATCTGATACCTGAGAACTATCTTCTTTCAGATCATCGCACTATGGGCTTCCAATGAGACTCCCATGTGACCTATTTATTTTCCATAGTGTCAACTATATCCAACATGGATTTAATTCTACTTCTGAGTCTCTTTTTTCCCCTGTGGAATCTTTTCCTACATTAGTCATCTTGTCCCTCTGTTCTTATCATTCTCTTGAATTTTTCAATTCAACCTATTTTCTCCTTTCAAATTTCTGCTCCTATTTTATACACATGGTTTCCTGGAAAAATCTTTGTATGGTAGAGTAGATCATTTTCAGGAATATATTGTGTGCTTGCAAGTCGCTGGTTATATAGCATTTTTCCATGGGTCCTACACATGTTTCTTTGGGCAATGTTTTAATTAGAAGAAGGTGGAGTTGATTTTTCTGATTTAGTTTTTGTTGCCTGACACTAGTATAGATTTCACTCATGCTTTGGTATTTAGTAGTCCAATTATTTTACAGTTTAATGTTATATATATTTGTCTTTTTTCTTCTTATATTTTATCTAAACACTTGGTGAAGTTTTTTTTAAATCAGTTACAAAACTGAAGTCCTTGTTGCCAAAGTCAAGGGTATTAATCCTAAGCACTGTGGAAGACTGACGAAAGGGCTCCTTAGGGAGCTCAATCTCTTCTTCCACTCCTTAAAAGCAAAATGAGAAAACGCTAATTCTCTTATTTACTGAATTAGTCCTATTTCAAGTTGAAGCACAGTTTGATCTTAAAAGTAAAAAATTGTAGTCACTATTCTATTTACCAAGGGGAAAAGCATTAATTTTAATATGTGATGCCCATTTCATTCTCATGACAATTAAAAGCAAAAAGTTCACAAGTATTTTCATTATTTCAAAATACTTAACAGTTTGTTGTTTTCTGTTCTGTCTCCTGTTTTTTCTAATTTTACCTCTTTTGATCTTAAGAAAGTCTCACTGAGATACTAAACTCTGTTATTTAATGTCTATTGTTCTCTATTTTAACTTGAAGGAAATCATTCAGACAATGAGACACTATAAAGACAATCTTTATAGCACACATAGCTTCATTTGCACAACTCTGATGAGCAACCACAACCTGAGATCACAACTAACAGGCAACCAAATTTTTTATTTTATTTTTATTTTTATTTTATTTTTTTTTGCGGCACCAGGAATTGAACTCACAACCTCACGCCTGTCAGACAGGCGCTTAAGTCACTGAGCCAAACTCCCGGCCCTAGTTTTTTGAGGCAGGGTCGCACTGTGTAGCTCAGGCCGGCCTTGCGCTCGCTTTGTAGCCCAAGCCGGCCTGGAACTCACAACGCTCCGCCTACCTCAGCCTCCTGAGTGCTGGGATTAAAGGCATGCGCCACCACGCCCGGCCCAAATTTTTTAGATAGCAGTCTTTTTTGATAATCTTTAATGTAATCATATAATCCCCATTTTGTGTAAAATAAGGAGTGAAGGGAGGAAAAGATGGAAGATGAAGAGGAAGAGGGGGAAGATGTATGAAGATGAGGAGGGTGAGCTATTCATTTATAACACACTTAAAATATATAAAAACATCAACAATGGCTACAAATTTGGATGGTACTAAGGATAATTATTACCTTTTCTTCATTTTTCCAAATCCCTAGAACTAATATGCACTACTCCTATAGTCAAAGAAAAAGTCTACTGTTTTATCACTGAACAAAGCTTTGATGATAAAGGAATTAAAGCAATGAATTGTTTTTGTTATATTCACTTCTAACATTTGTTTTCTGGGAGAGAATGAGAGTATATTGTATATATGAAAATTTAAAACTACTGCTAATTTTCTAGTCAATTACCAAAGAGAGAAGATTAAATTTGCAATGGGTTTGTATAAGAGTTTGCCATATACACTAATAGTGTGTTTTTTAGATTTGGGGATTTAATGCACCAAAAAATTACAGTAAAAATTTTTGAAACTGATACAGAGTAATATCAGTGTATAGTAAAAGAAGTTCTACAACCACTACCATGTACATTGTCATCATTTCATGAAAAATGGGACATTCTTCTCTAAATGATTGGAAAAGCTTTACAATAAATTTTGATAAAAAATACAATGAATGTGTAAATTAAAAATATTCCCCCTCACTTTGAACACACTTATCCCATTGTTCTTGCCACTTTCTGCAGCAGTTCTGGATATCCTCTTTTGTGAGTATCTTTAGTTGGTGTTGTCATGGCTGCTTCTTGAATCGATCCAAAACATTTACCTTTCATGGTCCTTTTGAGTTTGGAGAACTGACTGAAGTCACACGATGCCAGATCCAGGGAATAAGGTAGATGACAACGCAATAATGTTTTTATGAACTTGCCTTTCTATGGTTAGTACTTGGCAGTAGCATTCACCCTGTTTTTGACCACACCTGATAAAGTGACTCAGGAAAAAGAACTGCCAGAACTGCATAAGAAAGAGTCAGAAATGATGAGATGACAGCGTTTGAGGCAAAGGACAATATTTTGAGGGATATTAATGGCGATGTGTCTTTTACTGTATTTTTTTTAAAATTAAACATTCACTGTATTTTAATCGCATCTTATATATTGTTACAGCGTTAAAAACTATCCTTTGCAAAGAAAAATTTTGACATGGTAAAAACATTATTTTTCTTTCATGCTGCTGCAGCTGGTAAAAACTTTATCAAATGTGGCCCTGGCTAGAGTTTGAGACCCTCTGCACCAGGACTGGGTTCTCCAGGTGCTTGCGCAGGGAGAAGTCCCAACAGCTCATCTCATCTGGCTCTGCAGAGATGGGGCAATGGTTGGCAGGTGTTTGAGAGGGAAAGGAAAAATCAGCCCTCAATGCTTTTGATATTTATCATAGGTCCTACTGATAAAAATGTAAAATGTAAGCCACTTAAATCTCCACGTAATAAGTAACCATGGGAAAATGGTTTCCAAAGTCTAACATTGCGGTGCAGAAAGAGCCGGCGCCCCTCTGTCCTGCTTCACCGCCTCTCCACCGCCATCCTAGGCAGGCTGCTTCCTATCACCTTCAAATCCAGTTCCCTGACTGTGCTCCTCGCCTCGCCAAAAGGTGGTTTCCGCATGGCCTCCCTGACCCTGTCCCAATGCAAGCGGGATGACACCATTGCTCCACCCAAACCTTCCAACAGCTTCTCAGTTCAGAGCCTTCACACTGTGCCACCCAAACCAAAGTCACATGCGAATGACACAGGCAGCATGCAGCAGACGCACGCTGACACGCTCTTTGTGAAAAGGATGGTTCTCAGAGCTACCGACTCCTGTCTCCAGTTGATTCTGGGTTTAAGGGGTGATTGAAAAACACACTGAGTGTTTAAATTTGTGAACATTTGTCACAGGAAAAGCCACGTTACCATTCCTCCTCTCAAAATATTCTCCTTTATTTCAAACACACTTATATCATCATTCTTGCCACTTAATGAAGGTCTTTATGGATGTCCTCTGCCCTGAGCGTCTTTATGAGATGTGATAAAAAATATGGTGAATGCTGCTGCTGCGTGCCATCCGATGGAACGGCAGGCTTGTGGGAACAGCATAGTGTGTCCCCTCCCACCTCACCGGATCTGGCATTGTGCAATTTGTGGCTGTTCCCCAAAGTCAAAATGAACAGAAAAAGCAAACATTTTGAATTGTTTTAGGGCACTGAGGGAGCCACAACTGCACAACTAAAGACGTTCATGAGAGAGGACTTCCAGGACTGCTTCAGAAAGTAGCAAGAATGAGGAGCTAAGTACGTTTGAAGTGAAGGGGAGTATTTTGAGGGGGATTAATGGCAATGTGTCTTTTACTGTAATTTTTTAATTTGAATGCACACTCTATTTTTCAGTCACATCCCATAGGTTGATTTGTTTTAAACAACATCTTTTGCCTTGCAGATAACAAAGAAAATCCATAGCCATTATATAAAATATGGAAAACAGGAAAAGTACACTTAGAAAAAAGTTTTAAATCTGTAATTTTACCTGCTAAATATACATATCTATTCCCATATGAGTTCTGGATGCGGATTTATATTCCATAGTTTTCACTTACTATTTTTCTGTGCCATTAAATAGTCTTCAGAAACATAATATTGTCTTCAAAGCATGATATAAATACACGTTATTGATTTAGCTGGGCTGCAATCTATGCAATCAGTTCATGTCAGGAACTTTGAGATAGTGTGGGATTCTAAAGAAGGTACTGAATAGAAACAAACAGAAGATAAATAAGAACTCCTAATTTCTACAGTGGGATAGTGTGGGCATCCACACGGAAGCCTGTGGATGGTCTGATTTTGTTGGTGATCACTGGGATTTGCTATAAAGACTGCAAGGTAAAGAGCTGGGGCTGCGAGAGACTTTGACACAGCTTTTTTGTTACTGAGAAATTCTGGTCAGGTCATTGTGGCTGCAAGTAAGTCATGAGCAACATTCAGAGTGGCTCAAACGGCACAGAATTCCAACTCTCTCAATATTTCGGATTCACTGTCAAGCCATCTCAAGCCAAAAAATAATTAGCTTTCAATTAGAAGACGAAAGTTACAAAAGATCCTGTAAACCCTGAGGTCTCATTTGTGCTTTTGTGAGTTATTTTGTAAATAAATCACTTGGCACTGGGAATGCTTCCAACTTGGCAGAGCAAAAGACAAATCAATACCCATGCCCAATCCTAAGTTTCACAGTGCAGAGTTGCCTGGAAAAAAAAATTAAGATATATCCAATTTGAGTAGTTTTCTAGAAAATAAATGTGCTTGAGTCAACAAAACATTTAGGAAAAGCAAACATACAACCCTCAGGAATAGAGCACGGCTGCTTCCCTAGGATAGTGAGCCTGTACCCCACGTTAGAATTAGGCTGGATCCTGTTGTTAGGGACATTACAGTTAAGTGGAGAAGTCCCATTTTCATGAGGGAGGATTCTGGAATCTTCTAGGCAAGAAAGAGATAGTAAAGCAAACTGAACAAAGGTGTTGCTTTTCAGGGAGGTAAGACATTCGTTGCTTGGTGATCATTCAGATTGTCAGTCAAGTGCTATTTGGACTTGACAGATGTACACAGTGAAATCAAATACTCTGTGCCCTTGATTGCATCAGTAGAAAGTTCTGTTGCATGAAGTCAAATAGAAGTGTTTCTTGCACAATGCCCAGTGAGGTTCATAAGATGAAAAGTGAATAGGAGCATCAGAGATCAGGTCTTTGGTGTGGTACTCATTACTGTAACATCAAGATCAAGCCTGGTATATTGACCTCAATATGTACTTGAAGTATGTTTAATACTGAAACCTAGTAGCTCACCCTTCTGTACGATTTCCCTGCCTATTAACAATCTTAAAGAAACATGTTGCTACACTCGGTTCTTAATATGATGATACTTATAAAGTGACATTTATTGAAGACTTTGTGAGGGTCAGGCCCCTATGCCATACTCTTTATATAAATTATGTCATCTGGTTCCAACAATAGCCCTATGACAATGGACACAGGACCATCATTGTCTGCATTTTACAGAGGAGGTAGGAAAGTAACGTTCAGAGAGTTATGTAACTTGTTGAAAGTCTATGTAGCTAATAGATGAGAACCAAGATTAGAACCCAGGAGTCTGATTAGCAAACACACATGCCCTTGAAAAGTAATTCAGTAGTCAGGAGCTCCTGATGTTCTGATGTATGGTCACAGACGAGAGTCTCAATGATATTTCTAGATTTTCAGCAGTATTTGTTATGTGGGGAAGTCTCAAATTTCCTATAGGATGAAGGACCTGAAGGATCCATGAAACATCTTTTATTAATGCTTGCATTTTACAAAAAACAGTAATTTCCTCCAAAAATAATTATTGTCATCCACAAAGCACACCAACAATGAAATACAGACATTATTGATTGTTTTACTTAATAGGGAAGTAACAGGCAGCAACTTATTTAATAAAAGAACATATAATCAAACATTTATGATGGTGAGAACATAGTTCTTTATAGTGGGACATCCTTCTGAAAAGATATACACTCTTGCACGCAACGATGCTTTGAGAAACATTCAGAAACTGACTTGGGAGGGTTCGGGGCAAGTAAGTCAAATATGAAACGCAGAGGAGGTGGCAGTGGGGGAAGAAAAAACACAAGCGAAATACTGCTGATTTCACCTCATCGGTTCATGCACGCAGGTTATATAGGGCTCAAAAGCAGATGAGTTTTTCTTACTTAGGAAAGGAAATCTTTCGGTCAGCATCAGCAAGACGGGTGATGAATAGGTTAAAAAGCAAACAAGCAAGCTGCCCCGGGACCATGCTTCTGTGGTCAGCCCTGAGAGATTCAAACCAGACAAAAGGTCACAGCCGAAACAGGCGCTATTCACGAATGGAAACCCCCCTTCATTTCTAACACACTGGATATGTGCAGTTCAAAACTTGAGAAAGATTCACTAACAAAATAGCTTTTTCTTGACTGAATGTTCCACATCTACAAACTACCCGAAAAATAAAACCGTTTGTGTGACAACCCTCGTTCCACTTGGCAAAAACAGAAACCTCTTGGTTTCTACTGGAAAATTACCAAACATTAGCTTTATTTACTTTCCTGTTTATCAAAGGCACTTCACTATCTGAATTGGTCATACACTCCCAAGTGTTAGTGATGTACTTGTGGGGAACTGTCTCCATTTTACAGATGAAAAACAGAAGCCAGAAAGACATGCCGTTAGCTCTGATAAATATTCTACCGACTTTTTGTGGTAACATAAGACATGATTAAATATTGTTTAAAGAGAACGGGGAGCTACAGGGAGGGTTTCCAGTCATACTGCCAAGAGGATGAGGAGCCTTTCAGATGTTTATTAGCCAAATACTTATTGAGCATCCACTCTGTGCTAGGTCCTGTATTTGGCCCATCTATTCATACTCTCATGTAGTACTCAAATAATTCAGTGGCATAGATAACTATGAATCACCAGGTTATAGTCTTAGTGATGATTCATGAAATGAAGTGGCTTTTGGGGTCATGAACCATATAAGACGCTGACCTAGAACTTGAACCCGGTTTTACTGCCCCCCTCCGTAAGTCTGTCATGGTGTAGGGGGAAGTTTAAATATGCTCAACAGTCTTAACGTTTAAGTTGTGCTGGATTCCTCTTATTCCAGTGGTGCTTAAATTGTTTCCATCTTGTTATTTCCCACCTATGTTCCTTAAAAACAGTTCCCCTACTGGTTTTATGTAGCCATTTTCTAACTCCGCACAGCCAAGTTTCTAAACATTTAAAGTCATGTCTTCATGGCCTTCCCTGGCAACCTCTTTGAGTTTTTCAGAGTGCTGGGGTACTTGGTTTCCTAATCACCACCTCTGAGGGTGTGCCAATACTCTAGTTAGTCCAGATGACCCTTAGTAAGCTGTTACACTCCCCAGGGGGCCCCATTCATAGAGAAAGGCTGCAGCATGCAAACTCCTGGTTTCCACTATGAGCTGTCACCTCCCACTTAGAATCCAGCTGTGGCATGCTGCCCTGGGCTCTGTGGCAGACACTGGACACACAGCAGCTACAACTCCTCTGGGAGACATCTTTCATGGCCCATGGAATCACAGGCACAAAAGAATTCCTCCTGTCCTCAGTCTGCCAAGTTACGGGTTGGATCTGATGCCATTGAGGGATAGAAAAGATCGCCTGGAAGCTTCCATTCAGCGATGCCCGAGTGCCAGCCATGTGCCTGCTGCGGACAGGTGCAGGGAGGCCCAGGAAAAGTGCAGGAACGGAACCCTTCAGGAAAAAGGACGGAGGTGGTGGTGGTTGGGGTAGCTTTATAAGTACCTCTACATGTCACGTGCTCACAATGCCATTTTGGTTAAAACCAAAGCAGCCTTTCAAGACAGCCGGGGAAATTGAGGCTTAAGAAAGCCAGATTCCAGTCTCGCTGCCAGGCACGGGTCTCTTAAACCTGCCATCTGGGGCGAGGTGTCCTATTAACGCCCATCTCCATGTCTGCAAATAAAGCCACCTGTCTTCCTTTAAAGAGTTCTTCTTTAGTGGTATAAATATAGCCACCGTGAACAAATTTATTACCCACCAACGACTAGGATTGCCAAAGAAAAGATGTATGGATTTCGGCTGCTAAAAGTGAAGCACTGTATCACCGGGTGAGTTTCTATAGTTTATAGCTGTCCTTTGAATTAATTTTATATAAATACAAAATTCCAAATGCAGACTATTATACAATACATAATGGAAAAATATATTTCATATGCAGGCCTTAAAAAGCCAGATTTTGAAATTAATTTATAGTTGAAAAACAAGAATGGTATTATATGTGGGGGACAATTTCTTACCCTTTCTCCTCTCCTCTCCTCTCTTCTCCTCTTTTAACTCCCTGTCCCATTCTTTTCCAATTATTTAATATGTTAGGGATATATGCTTGGTAAGGTTTAAAATAAACACAAAGTACAGAATGGCACAAAAGTAAAAATCTGATTTACTTTTTAACATCTTGATTATTTCAGATGATAGTGAATTGTTAAAAATGATTGCAAATAATATCCCCTCAGAGTGTGTCCATACAATGAAGCACTCTTCAGCAATAAGAGGACTGAATTGTTGACCTATGCAAAAATATGAATGAATCTCAAAGTGAAGATACTGAATGAAAAAAGCCAGTTAAAAAGGACTGCAGGCAGTGTGGCTATACTTAAACTCTAGAAAATGCAAACCAATTTATAGTGAACAAAAGTAGACCAGTAGCTGCTTGGGGCACAGGGCAGGAACATGTAGGAAGAAGAGGTTCTGAAGGAACACTAGGTAAATTTTAGAGGCGATGAGTATGTTTATTGTCTTAATTGGGCAATTGTTTCATGAGCATATCCTTATGCTAAACTGGACAAACTGGACACTTCAGGTATATGTTCATCATATCTCAGTACAGTTGCTAAAATATCGTAAGTTGAAATCGGGAAGAAATACAAAGATGAAATTTGAGGCAATTGCCTATATGTGCATAACATTCTGGGCACAGGTTCCAGATTCAGAAAAAAAGATTGCAACCTAATTCTTTAACCTCCTATCTATGTGACCTGGAGCAGCAGGGTGACTTTCCAAACCAAATCTCCCTCACGTGTAAAATGGGAGAAATAACAAACTAAGTCCCTCTGAGGGATTTTGCATAGACTTATTAATCTTTGAAGTCTTGTGAGGATTAAATAAAGTAATAAAAGTAGTTAGCATCCACTGTAGTAGTGTAGCCATCATATAAGTCTTCACCATTGTTCTGAGTTGCACGTATGCATGCGAAGTTGCATAGACATACACTTGTGTGTGCAAATTTTTACTTAAACATATAACGCAGTGCAATCTATGCATAGTATAGGATTGTGGTGAAATCAAATGACACATGAATCAATCTACAACAAAGGTAATTTCATTGTTACTGAGATTTCTTTCTCAAACATTGTCTTATTTTGACAGCTTTGTGAGGGACCATTATTGCCCCCATTTTCCACAACTAAGAAAACAGAGGTGGAGGACGAGTAAGATTGCCTGCTGAGGGCAGTGGATTTGGAAGTGTAGCACAGACCCTCTGTCTTCAAGTCTAGGACTCTGGCCAAACAACAGGAGAAAAAGTCAAGGCAATTCATGAAAGTGCCAGTTATTATGTGACCCAGATTTAAGCACGCACACTGTGGAGTCCTGTAGTAGAGCAAATATAAAGCGCTATCAGGGAAAAATCCTTCAGCCCTGCGCTCCCTCGCTCCCCCCACACAGGGCATCCTGCTGCATAGGGTCATCTTACAGGCTGCAGATGTGTGGGCCAAGTGTGGCCACAGCTTCCCTGGTCCCCGCTCCCTAGGTTGCCATTCCTTTCCTGCCTCTATAGCCTTGCACATGGTACTGTCCACCCGTCACACCTGCTCACTGTGTGAACATCTTCCTACACACTCAAGCCAGCGCTGGCACACATAACCGAAGCCATTCCTCCATTCATTCGTCACTTTGTCCCACAAATTGTTACTAAACAATGACTGCCTGACGCTGACCTGTGTGCTGAGAAAACTCACACCCAACAAGCATCACTTCCTCTCTCTCCCCCTCCTTCGATGGTGACTTTCTCTGCTAATATCCATGTTGCAGAGGAGCCTTTACTCTTGACAGCTACCACGAGGTCGTAGTTCAAAGCTTGAGCCCCAGGAGAGAAGCACTAATTTAAAATTTATTGAATTGAGAGAAGGGAAATTTCTGTATCTGATAGAAAAAAATATTTGGTTTAAATGGTGCTCAGAGAGGGCCAGGAGTTTGGCTCAGTGACTTAAGCACCTGTCTGCCAGGTGCGAGGTTGTGAGTTCAATCCCTGGTGCCGAAAAAAAAAAAAAAAAAAGAGAGAAATGGTGCTCAGAGAAATCTACACCAACTGGTCAAACTTGAATAAGGTTGAATTGGTTTAATACACTCAGACATCATTTTACCTTCCAGGGAGATGTAAGAGACCACTTAGACATCATTAGGCAAATTTATTTTTTTGTTGTTATGTGGAACAATGATTAAATAGGCTAAGGATAAAACTTGAAAGTGTACCAGATTGGGCCTTTTCAGCAAAAGGCCCAGGGAAATTATAGGTGGGGGAGGAAAAAAATCCCACAAATCTATGTAATGAAAATCTGGAAGTTTTTTACTTTTTAAAAGTACCTTTTCATGGAGGAAGTTCTCCCAAGGGCAGCAGAGTGTACTGTGTAAATGTGACTGGTTTTTAGTATAAAGAAAGTGATATACATAAGGAAAATATTTTTCTGCATATCAACGTTGATACTCCACTCCTTTCTGCTCAACCTCCACAAGCAGCAGGTTCCCTGGGAATTTATGGTTGGCCAGACCTGATGCTTAAAATACATTATTTCTGAAGAAAGCTGTGGTCTGAGCGAAGGTGTGATATACAGGAAGCCGCTGTTATGTGTCTGGGCCACATTTGTTTAACAGTTTAGGTATCTGCGTAGCCTTCATTTGTCAAACTCAGCTGTGATGGAGACATGAAAATAATTAGCAGTGAAAGGAATGAAAAGTTCGAGCCTCAAATGTTGTGACATGCGGTGCTAGAGCGTTAACAGGACTTCTGAGGTTGACCAAGACATAAAACATACATGAGACTGAATATCAACAGAATGTTCCTTTCTTTAAAAATAAATTTTCCCTAAAAACAAGCTCTTTTCCAACAAATAATATAGGTTGCAAATACATTCATTATTTCTAAGGTCCCATCCATATCTAAAGTGCTACTTTTCCACAGACAGAATCGTAAACAGACAATGTGATGCACTCAGTACAGTACAGGATAGTGATGGAAGCAAAAGAAATTAAAGATCAAAAACCGAAGCATTTAAGCACAGTTTCTCTCTTACTGTTCTATTCTCACCTCCTCCATAAATTTTAACAGGAAGTCACAACTCGCAGTTGCATAATTCTTTTTTTTCCACTCCCTGCATGTTTTTCAGCTGATTATCTATTCGAAATATGGAGTCAGTTCTGGTGAGGATGCCATTGAAAGACATCTTATCATATGTGACGTCGCTTCTAGCAAATCAAAGCGCTGGGCTCTCCCACTGATGTAATTGGCCTGCCTGCAGTGTTATGCGTAGATTCCAGCTACAGAGACCAGGGGTTTCCCAGTGGATGAGGCTGGGGTTCTCATTCTAATTCAGTTGAGCAGTCACAGGGTGGTTGAGGGGGGTGGGGCACTGAGAAAGTACCTTCCCACTATCCACTTTGTTTATTCATTTGCGTGATTAAAAAGATCAATTTGCTGATTTTTTTCTATTCTGTATCTTGATTCCTTTTATACACAAGGAAATACATTACTTTTATGAAAAGAGAAAAAAGTGATCTGTCTTCAATTACACTAACACTTTGGAGGGCCTGCTGTATGCGAGACATCGTGCTAACTAAGTACTGGAGATCGGATGTTGAAACAGATAGAATTCCCCCTCCAGGTCAGCTCATGGGAGAACAGTTCGTGGGGAGCCCGTGTGTCCTGGTGGGTCCTAGCCGTTCACTCTTAAAAACTCACATAGGAAATCTAGGCATGCGAGCAACCACAGGATGACTGCTTTGTTAGTGGCACGAACAAAGCAGTAGCTCAGCGAAGAAAGAAATGTTTTAGGGATGGATTCAATAAAACCATAATTTGATGTGGGCTCTGATGGAGGAGTTGGATTTAATCTGTGTCGTGCCCTTTGCTTTTTCTCCACGACTTTAGGAAGGTGACAGACAGTATTTTTTTAAGGCAAGTTTGACCGCAAGACTTCACCCCAAAGTAAACAGAAGGAAGGTTTTCCTTTTACATATTTGCTTCACCTTGTGCCTACACAGATTTTAAAAAGTACTTGCAAAAAATCTGTTTGCCTTCATACGCCTCATGGAAGCAAAAGAGCACCTCGTTCTCACAGCTCCTGGCTGGTCTGCAGAGACAGTTCCCAGCTGTGCCAATGACAGCCTGAAGCCGGATGGGCTCACAGGTCCTGCCCCCATCCACAGCCTCTGGCCTCGCTGACTGTAGGACTCCCTCTGAGCAGTGCCCTCTTGGCGGGCGGCTGGTGGTCAGGTCTGCCCTTGATATCAGGTTCATAGTGATTCCACCCAGGTGTTCAAGAAACTGGATGTGTCCCAGCCGAGCTGGGGGGGGACTCCCAGGGAGACAGAGGATTACAGAGAACCAAAGGTGGTGCTAGCCCCTATGATGCCTTAATGCACCTTACAACTGAACCACCGAGGCAGTCTCATGTTGGGGCACACAGCTTGTAAGAGAGGTGGACACTGGATTTTCTCATTCGCTCGTCCCTCTACCTGGCTCAGTTGTGCAGGACCTATACTGTCAGGTATGTGTTGCCTCCCAATGCGCTGTTTGGAAAACATCTGCTTTGGTCTTGATGCTATCTTATCGAATACCCCCCAAATTATGGGCTATTTCTTTTCTGTTGTGTCTCATTTTGTCATTATTCATCTGTGCACAGTTAAACAGACTGCTACTTCCACTGGAACCAAATTACAATAGCTGACAGCTCCCTATTTCCAATGAAGACCCTAGGTGGCACTTAATATCTCGGAGTCCAGGCTGCTTGTGACCCCAGTCCTCAGAAACACTGACTTCCTATCAATAAGCAAAGAGCAAAGAAGTCCTTGGTCAGTTGTGTACCTTTCTGTGTATAGCACGATCACATTTATCCACACATCAATTTGGAGAGGTGGAATTCAAAAATGTACTGCGATTTGGCACATTCGGTTCTTCGTTGAGTGTTCAATCAAGGCTCCTTGACAATGTCAGAAAGACTATTACATAGTATGGCTTAATCCCTGCAGGGTAAATGAAGAGTTGAAGAGGGCATTTGTTTGCAACCATGGGAAAAAATAGACTGATGTTGTCAGAAAAATTGCATTTGTTTATAATGCACTCTTCTCTTGCCATTGAACATCTGGGTAAAGGCCCTGAATGAGCTAACGGTACCCTGCCACTGCTTCCACTGTCTGTGTGACGTGAACATCACACGTGCCCTCTGTCTGTGGCTGTAGACACAGGCAGGGTGGTTCGGTATCGCCACACGTTTAGACCCACGATCCGCTGCCAACTTCTCTAAAGGTCTTTGTTAGCTGCCACATTCCAACCTGGCCTCAGGCCTCCTTCATCTTGCGGCTGTAAAATTACTTTGCAAGCAAATATTTAGATACAGGAGAGAGTCCACTTACTTATAGTAAAAAAAAAAAATAGTCCATGAGAAGTTGAGAAATGTTCTTTCTGGTGAGAAAGGAGTGACTAAGAAAATAATCCACTAATGGAATCATTCTGGCTTACAATAAATTAGAAGGAATAACTTAATGGATTTAAGAAAGATGTGAAAAACCACATTTTATTCAGTTTAGACCAAGCTGGTCTATTTGGGGTGTGGGCCACGCTGGTGGCCTTGCTTTCTTATAGCAGGATGCGGCTGAAGCCTGCCAGAGCATTCTGCTCCAGAGGAGCTGGCTGCAATTGTTTGCATCGTGTATTTCCTCTGGTGGATACGCACATCAGGAAGGCAGATGGGGGACACCTGCGCTTGCTGCCTGTTGGACCCCCAGCATTGTCAGGGTCCCTTGTGGAGGATCTCACTGGGGAAGTGAACGAATGGAAGTAAATTTATTTGGACTTCTCAGAAATGACAGGAAGCTTGAGGTAAATCATAAATAAATCTTTGCGAATCAATCACTTCCACTACAAGGCAACTCAAAAGTTCCCTTCCTTTTGCAAAGAGTAATGAAATGTCTGTGAAACCTACATGTATTTGTTTTGCATTACCTTGGGCAACGGTTTCAACCTTGGCTATACCTTATAATCAATCACCCATAAGGTTTCTAAAAACTCCCATCTGAAAAAGAATGTAAGGGGGCGGGGTGAGTACCGCTAACTTTCAAACACGTCTCCAGGGTTCTAATAATATACAACGTTGATAGCTCTGATCGAAGGGCTTGCTTTCCCAACCCTATCTGGCTTCAGATTCACCTCAGTGGCTCATGGCAGCAGAGAAACACTCATTTCTAATTCTTTAAGTCTGTGCTGATTTTAAACTTCAGGTTCTAACGAGTTGCCACTGCTTTTCATTTAGTGCTATCACAAATCTAATTTATCGCAGGATGATTTCCCGGGCTATCTGTAGGCTTTCTTCTTGTACTAAAATACTACTTCTACAACTTTCATTAGATTACAGCTTTATTACTGTAAGTTGACTCCCATCTATCTAAAGTAATTGCTGGGTGTGATAAAGTGTTTGGACACTAAGAGCTGTGAGAAGCAGAGGAAGGAGAAAGCAATGAGGATTTTACTGGCACCCAAGCAGGATGTGGGCTGGAACTTGACGGATGTGGGAGGAAAGGAGAACCGGGGCCTGGGCAGAGGGCATTGCAAGAAATGAGTGAGAGCCGGACGCGTCTTTCTGCTCCGTGGACTCGCTGGATCCTACTTCTCCTACGCACATTTCCAAACCCACCTTCCCCTGCTCCATCAGACTTGGAAACTGGGGCTGCAAATCTGCATTTTTAACAAGTTCCCCAAGTGATTTTGATAATGAAACACTAACTGAAGGACATTAATCTTCAACAGGAAGATAGATGGGACAGCATGTCCCACAAAGAGGGCAAAATGCAACAAACCAGCACTTCTGTGGAAATAAACCGGATGCACTATTCATTCATTTATCAAACTGGCAAAGATTAAAACACTCTATACCACTTGCTGTTGATGGTGAAACGAGCCCTTACACACAGCTGGTGGGAATGTGAACTGGTGCCTTCCTACAGGACAACATGGCAATTCTCATAAAAAACCTGAACATTTTTCACACCCTTCGATAGCAATTCCACTTGCAGAAATTTATCCGAAGGCTGTGGTTTTAGCCTTGGCTGTTTATCAGAATCAATTGTGAGGCTTTTATGAATTATAGATTTCTGGGCCTCAGACCCTGGAGATTCTGGGAATAAGGTTTCTGAGTTTGTTCTAAAAAATAAAAAAATAAAAAGGATGTAATCTGGATTTATCTTTAAAATTCAAATAATAGAAAACCCAAAATTTGGTGAAAACTCTATCTTTTACTTCCTCTCCCACTGTCTGTGGAAAATCAGATCAGACAGGTGTCGGGTTTGTTTCTACTCAATAATATTTTTTATCAGAGTCTTCCATTTCAGTTTACAGTCTTCTCCTGCATGACGGATTTTTGGTCAAAGATGGTGGCCCCATAAGATTCTCATGGAGCTGAAAAATTCCTATGACCCAGGGACATTCTAGCCATCATGACATTGTCACGCAGCGCATTAATCACGTTTATGGTGCTTTGGGTGTAAGCAAAGCTACTCTACTGCCTGTCTTATAAAAATACTATACTCACGGTTATACACAGTACATAACACTTGATAATGATAATAAGTGACAGCATATTTATGGCTTATGCATTTACTTTTTATCCTCATTTTAGAGTATACTCTTATTTATTAACAAAGCATGTGTGTTACACTGATGTCCCATGTTCATTGAGACTCTTGTTACATCAAAAGGTCACTTAAATGACAACCTTTACCATCCAGATTTGCAGAAGAATATTCTCTGATGTTCCCACCACACTGAAATTGTGTATGACTCATCTCTCAGAACGTGTCCCTGTTGTTTAGTGAGGCATGAATGGATTCAGATCCATTTAATTTTACTTTTGCTTTATTTGGCATTTAATGAGGAAGTTGTGTTTTCATTTCATTGTGCATGAGTCATAGCCAGCTTTGCACTGGTTCACTTGTGTCCCGCACAGAGTAAACTGAAATATGCAGTGTGTGGTAGACTCATCAGTGAAAAAGAAGCTCATTTAAAATGGTCATAAATTAGTAAAAAAAAAAAAAGGTCCAAAATGTACAATACATATTGTGGAATGGAAAGAAGTTGTTCAAAAGGAAAAAGGAACTAGGATGGGGGAAATGGGAAAGGCAAAAGGATGGAAAGGAGAAAAATACAAGGTAGGTATACTACTAGTTTCTCTTAGTTCATTGAAAAGAAAAGTTTGTGCTGACGTTGTTTGGAGAATTTTTTATGCCCATATCTTGTCCTCTGAGTAACTGCTTAAAAGATAACAATATGTAATGTATTAACTATTGTGATTCTCCTATTATATTGTTACAAAATTTTGTTTTACTTTTTTCCATAAAAAAGAAAAAATTATCATAAATTAACTCGAGACAGAAACAATCTTTTTGCACACTTTGATAGTACTATAACATGTAAGTAAATACTTCATGCACTGTGGACATTTAAGGGCAGGTATCGAGCATTAGTTTTACATTTTCATTATGTTTAATGAGACAGTGAACATTCTTGTATGGCTATCCATTTCCTGGGTGAGAATTTCTGTTGGATATGAATCTGGAAATGGAATTGTTCTGTCATATTAAACTTGGATATTATGAATTATGCATCAAAATGGTTTCATCCAGTGTGGCAGGGGCATCTCACTGTCTACCTCGTGGGAGGGTGCAGTAAGGTTTGCCAAGTAGGAGGTGGCATCCTGGCCCCAGATCACTCTTCCTAGCACCTCTCGAATGGTGTGGGAGCCACGTAACTGTTTCCCACTAATGGAATGCAGAGACAATGTGTCATTTCTAGGCCAAGGAATTTTAAACGTGGCTATGATTTATGCTCTTTCTCTTTCCTTCCTACCTGCAGAACTATCCTGCGGTCCCTTAGGAACAGGTAAGCCACACAATGTGAGGAATTTAGATGACTGAATCATGAGAAGGAAACTCACCTACACTGATTAGAATGACAACCATTACACTGTTACATGCACAGTAAGTAAAATCTTGTCTGTTTAATAGAGAAGCTACTGTTCTCCTCATCAACACATCACTTTAGGCTTCTCAACAATGGTTATTGAATGCTACAACATCATAAGCGACTTCGATGCACAGGTTTAAAATCACCATCCTAACAAAATAATCAGAAACATGAATGAAATTCTGACAGCAGGTATGATACTTCATCTGGCAGGATATGTAAAGGACTAGAGGAGATAGTAAATGTGCAATGAAAGGTAAATAAAAATAGTGCTGGAAAGAGGTAATGTTGTGGGAAGATGTTGACTACATTAATGTATTACGTTTAGGAAAGAAGGTTGCAAAATATTTACTTAAAAAATAATATCATCAAGACATCTAAAGTTCTAGTGATTATGATCACTAATATTTACAGATTTTTTTGCACATCTACGTTTTGCAAGTTTTATTGAATATATATCACATTTATAATAAAAAGTCTTTTTTTTTTTTTTTTTTTTTTTTGTGGCACTGGGGATTGAACTCAGAACCTTGCGCCTGCCAGACAGGCGCTTAAGCCACTGAGCCAAACTCCTGACCCTAATAAAAAGTCATTTAAAGATCAGTAGATATATTTGGCTTCATTAGCAAAAGAACATAACCTATAGGAACTCAGCGATAAACTCCCTACATGACTCAGGATTGAAGAGCAGTAATTTATGACAGTTGGCTACTTTTGTGAACACTTGAAACCAAAGCCATGCACATGCTTGTCAAAAAGTCTTATAGTATTTTTTAACAGTAAGTACGTGTTTATTAATTCATTATACTAGACTGAGATTCAGACCTAATGTACTTAGCTTTTCAGTACAGCTAAGTAGAGTCATAAATTTGAAAAATTAAGTCTAAAGATACAGTTTCTATCTTTATAATGCACAGAGAACTATCTTTTAAAAAGATGAGATGTTTTCTAACTCACTAATAAGTTATCCTGCTCACTTTGTGAACAATGGGAAAATAGGTTTCACTCCTAGTAGCAGAGATAAAAGGCGGCATTTCCTGGTGATTGCAAGGTTTGCAAGGGCCATGCCGTCTATTCATGCAATATCATTCCCTAGAGAGTTTGATAACAGGAAATAGATCAGTGCGGTTCAGCTGTGGTTTTAAAAAAACAAAGGTGGGACGCACTAGGGTCCTTCTTCGCCCTTTGATTTCTTGCCTATAGATGAGAATACAGGAGGGGAGGATGCGTAGTGCTAGATACCAGTTACTGCACTTGAAAATCAAAATTTAAGATATGTGTGAATTTTAAATTTCATTGTGCTATGGTAATTAGCTGTATTGGTGTAAGGAAAGATACATCGAATAGCATCTTAGATAATCGCATACATATAAGTCATGATTCACGACAAAAATACCACCACAAGACAGTGAGGAAGGGAGGGATGGTCATTGTACTGAATGGTTTTGGGTCAATTGAACAACTATCTGAAATGGTCAAAATTTTTTTTTTTTTTTGGTACCGGGAATCAAACTCACGATGCTGTGCTTGTCAAGCAGGTGCTTATGCCTCTGAGCTAAATCCCCAGCCCCTGGAATGGTCAGTTTGAAAGGATCATAGGTGTAAATGTGAAAGGTTGAAACAATAAAGGTCACAGAAGAAAATCTAGACAAATGCCAGTGATCTAGGACAACCAAACAATAGTAGCCATTTAAAAATTGAAAAATTAGACCTCATTAAAATTAAGAACTTCGATTCATCAAAGACAACATTTCAGAGAAGCCTGAAAAGCAATGGCACGATATAGAAGGTGATATATGCATAAATACACAATTACATGTGCATACACAGACATATATAAAAGGACCATTCAGAATATATTAAAAGCTACAAGTCAATAAAACAAGGTCACACGAAATGATTTTTAGAGGGGCAAAACTACTTTAGCAGGTATTTTAAAAAGAGGACATCAAAATGGCCACTAACTATAAAATTCTGAACATTATTAATCATTAGGAGAATGTAAATTAAAACCACAGTAAGACATCTCTATATAAACACTAAAATGACCAAAGTGGAAAAGATTGACCACAGCATATGTTAGCAAGCAGAGGAGTAACAGAACTCTCACACACTTCTGTGGCAGTGTGCCTTAGTACAACCAGTGTGGAAAGTTGCATGGTGGCATCTCCTAAACCCCAAAATCTGTAACACTCTGTAAATTGACAAATCTAACTCTGGGAATACAATCAAAAGAAATGAGTGTTTGCACCTTCTAAAAAACACAAACAAGAATGCTCATTATTTGCAATATACAAAATCTGCAAATAGCTTAAATTTCCACCAGCAGAGGAATGAATATATTGTGTTATGGTTATATAATTGCATACTAAGCTGTATTTTTTAAAAGGAAAATACAGGTGCACACAACAACATGGATAAGTCGCATAATGCAAAGTGAAAAAAAAAAGTCTAACCCCAGAAAATCATTATGCAAAATTGCAGTCAGGTGAAGTTCAAGACAACCAAAGCAAATCGACAGCAGTGTAGTCAGAGTAGTGGTTCTCCTTGAGAGTGATGTAGACTGAGAAGCATCGGAGAGACTTCTGAGTGTAGGAAAGATTCCATGCCTTGATCTGGAGTTAGTTACATGGTTTATATACTTTTAAAAAATCATAGAGCTGCACAATCAAGATCCATGTACCCTACTATATGCATGTATGCTACACCTCAACAGAAACATTTTTCAAAGGGATTCACTTGACCAGATGTGGTGGCATATGACTGTAATCCCAGCACTCAGGAGGCTGAGGCAGGAGGGTCCCACAAGTTCAAGGGCAGCCTGGGCTACACAGCGAGTCCAAGGCCAGCCTGAACTAAATAGCAAGACCCTGTCCAACAAAAAAAAAAAAAAAAGAAAGAAAAAGAAAAAGAAAAAGAAAAAAAAACTGATGCACTTACTCTAAGACCATTTCATTAAAATATGATGCAATATTAGACCTCAAAGTACATCTCTTTCGGATTGACTATATGGCTTTCTAATGAAAACAGTGGGCAGTGAAAGACAGTGTTAGAAGCCTTCGCATGCAGTTTCTAAGTGACTCTCCAATAATCATTTTGTTGTTACCCTCTCTCATTGAGACAGGAGGTAGGGGCCAATCAGGCACTGAGGACAGTGGCCCCGAAATGGAGTCGGCTGAGTCTTCACCCTCCAGGAATCTAACAGAAATATCTGCCAGGGGCCTTCCCAGAGTGTGACCAGAGAGTGACCAGGGCATGATGGAGCAGGCCATTGTCTCAAAGGTGCATGGGCCCTGCATGGACACTGCATAGACTGCTCCCTGAAAAGAATGTCAGTTCCTAAGGGGCAGAGCTCACACTGCTTATGCAATTGCCCAAGCTCCCTTCTAAATCCCTCAAAAACCCCTCAGCAGAGAGCTGCGTGGCCCTCCCGCCTCACGGGAGCACTACATCCTCGCCTTCAAGGCTTTTAGATACGCTTGTTGGTGCCTGGCCTCCACTCGTGGTTTCATGCTTCCTCACCATGGACTGGACCCTGGCACACCAGTGACACTCTTGTGTGAGGTCTTTCGCAACCTCCCGCATCCTTTAATCCACAGAATTGACTCTCCTGGCTCCTGGGAGTTCACGCTGGCTCAGGGCCACTTGCACCCTCTCCCGAGGAAGCTGCTCCCCAATGCTAGGCCTCAGCCCACAGCACATTTTCTCTTAGCCTCCAGGTGCTTAGTGTCTCCCTCCTTCCTCAGCTCTTCTTGCTTCTGTTCTCATCCAGCCTGACCTTGTCCTATGTGGGCTGTGTGTCCTAAAAACACCGCTGTGCAGAGCCAACTCCTACCATCCTTAGAAACTGCTGATGGCAGCAGCAAACTCCTGAAATCTAAATTGCTTTTATGGAACCTATGTGAACTGCATTTGTAATAATGATGTGATGTTTGCTCCATTAGTTAGGAATACTCATTGCCACAGGGCGATATTCATATTTTCAGTGTCAGACACTGAACCCTGCTATGTGCTGGAGTCTATTGAGCACTGGGATTTCAGAGATAAAGGCTCCCGAGGGGTTCAGTTTTGTGGAAGAGACAGGCAAACATGGAGATGTGTTAGTTCTGGTTATTGCCTGTTAGCTTCCTGCTGCACACCCCTTACCATCTATCAAACTCATCTTGCTGTCCCACCTCCTTCCCTAACCCGATCTTCTGATGCATCTACATTCAGTTAGCAACACAGCCAGAACCCTCAACTGCCCATCTGTCACTCTCACACATTCCGTATGTGTTCACTCACGACAAGTCAACTTACCAAATTATCTCACAACCCAGCACACATTTGTCATCCCCACTGCCACTGCCTGGCTCAGCATCGTGTTTCTTTGTTACTGAATTGTTGCAATAATATCCAAACAGAACTGCATCCATGCCTGCCGCTGTAACCCCACACCAGCCATGGATGTCAGTCCCTCCCCTCCCCATCCCGATCCCTGGGTGCCGTGGATGTCAGCTCCTCCCCTCCCCATCCCGATCCCTGGATGTCATGGAGGTCAGTCCCTCCCCTCCCCATCCCGATCCCTGGGGAAATTTTTATTGTTCATGGAAAGGGACACAAGAATCTAAAGAGATATGGTGAAATGATTATATGCTCAGCTGCAGGAAGCTAATGACATACAAATTTTTTTCCAACATAAATCCTGACTGATAGGAGATATAAATTATGAAAGGCAGCTGTGTCATTTTTAAGTCTGATATAGTATTATTTATTTCTCCATTCCCATATCTTTGTACTGAGGCACAGAGCACAGATCAAGTGTCAGAAAATAGGCAGGTTATTGATGTCATGGGCATCCAGGAGTCCCTTATTCTTCGGGTGTTACCGTAACTCTGTACCATTCACACCAGACTGTGTACTTAGAAGCCCACTGAGAGAGTGCCATGTTCTTGACCAAAGTGGTCAATTATGCTAACAGATTACCAAAGATCTACTGCCCGCCAAGACCTTTCCTGGGTCCTCCTTAGTAGAAGGGAGCAGTGGGGACAGGCAGGGAGAGGCAGGTGTCAGGGGAACAAATGTCTTCCCTCCCAGCCACTTCAAGAGAAGGCAGCAACAAAGGTCCTACACGTGCCTAGCAGCTTGATGAAAGAACCAGCCTTTTCCCCAAATCATGAACTTCTTGTGGGTGACTTACAATGGGTACCTTGAAGTAATTTATTTGGACCAGATAAAGGCAATTGCTCACTGCCTGGGAACTAAATTTAGACATCTCCTATTTGACCATTACTCATCTAAATCACCATTGTGAGGCTAAACCAATGTTAGTTTCTAACTGCCTCGCAGTAATTTTGTTTACAGTTTGGGTTATTTCTGCTCCCATTCTTACGCTTTTTCAAACAGTTTATTTAACAAGATAACAAGTCTTGCAAACTGCCTCCATCTTAGGTTAAGTGTCTCTTCGGAAAATGTCCAGATCATGATGGATTTAGGACAGTGTAGAGAGCTTTCTTATAGATCTTCATGTCCAGGCCACAGGGACAATAAAAATAGGAATTTTTAAAAATTAAACTGCTTGGAAAATGGCACAAGTATGTTTTTAAGGTGACAAACCTTCCCAACCTTTCTTTACAATCATCATGATGCTCTAGGTATATGAAGCCAATGGATAGTCAAAGTCAATTGATGACTTTCAGTGTCTTCCTAGCCTCTTCATCAGTGGGAGTCTTTCTTTCTCTCCTCCTTTCTCAGGGGAGTGGCCAGTCATTCCACCAGAAATCTAACTTTTTTCCTGGCCATAGGCTGTGCTCTAGGGCTGACAACTGCTCTGTGAGTTCCTGTCTCTGACCACTGGGCAGCAGACCCTCATGCCCACATGTGTCTGGGTTCCCACATCAGTTGGTGGATTGAGCCTAGGAGGACGTTTCCCAAAACCAAGTCTAGTAACTGACTTCTCATCATACAGACCACTTAGGTTTTCCCACTTTGGATACACAACAGCTAGTTCTTGTGTTAGGAAAAATAAAATCCATCTAGTGTCTGAATGATATGAGGAGAAGGAAAATAGGTGCTGAAATCAGAAAAGAAGAAACTTTCAGCCTCAGAATTTTCCAATGTAGACAAGGAGTGAATCTTCTTAGAGAGGAAACCAGTTCTAGATATGTTTCCACTAAAAACATGTATTTATGTCACACTTTGGCTTAGAAATCTCTGATGGTTCTCATTGGACAAGTTCAAGCTGGTTAGTACGGCACTTAAGGTCTTTGACAATGAAAAGCGCCCCACTGGATCAGAGAGGAAGGCATTCTTTTACTGTCCTGTTCTTGCTCTTGCTTCTTCCGTTACATAAGGTTCCACTTTCTGCCTCTCCTTCCTCAGACAGTACTGAATCTTCCTTCTGGAACCAGCTCCGACGTTTTTAGCTTTGTGAATTATGGTTGTGCATTCTAGATTGCAAGTTCTCTGAACAAAAAAGAGTTTTCTCTGCATCCTCTTCACTATGTATCTTCAACTGTCAATAATAGCCTGATGTTAAAGTCAATGTATCGGAACCAATATTCAATTAATAAATATCTATGGAGTAGTGACACAGTACGCTGCAAAGTAAATCACATGATCTCTACTTTCAAGAAATCTAAACTATCATTCGGAATAAAAATAATGTTCCAATATACACAACATATTCTGTAAGGAAGCCCCAGACTCTGACATAAACTTCATGGAGGAGCAGAATTTGCGGAAAGGAAAAATTACTATTGATTGAAGTATTAAATAAAGGAGACCAACCTAGACAGTCTTAGATAAGATAAAGGCTTAAAGGAATAGATATAAAATTGTTTGAGAATGACCAGCAACTTCAATTGATCAGCTGGATTCCAGTCTGGGGTCATGTGCCTGGGGGGAGATTTACTACACAGTGTTATGGCTTATATGGAGACATTCCCCCAAAGTCTCATGTGCTCATGGGTGGGGCTTTAGAGAGATGACTGGATCTAGGCTGTGTGAATGCAGATTAAGAATGTGTGATAAGGCCAGGGATGTAGCTCAGGGGCACAATCTCCTGTCTGGCAAGTCTGAGGTCATGAGTTTGAGCCCTGGTACCAAAAAAGAAAGAAAAAAAAAAGTGTGGTACCTGGATTAGTCTTCTGTTTGGATTAGCATAGTTCTGGGTGTGGCTGAATGGGTTTACTAGAGAGGTGCCTCTGGGCATGGGCTGCACCAATCAATGAGTTTGCTGCCTGGATGGAACATAAAGGGAACGCTGGAAGGCACGCTTTGTTGCTTTGCTGCTTGCTGCCCGCTGCCTTCTGCCTGCCTTGCCATGGACTGCTTTTCTTCTTTGATTCCGCTCTTCCACACCACCCCACCTTGCAGCTGGCCTCATATGGACTGAAACCTCTACAAACTGTGAACTGAAACAAACTTTTCCTCCTTTAACTTGTGGGTGTCAGGTATTGTATTGCAGCAACGAGAAAAGTGATCAAGACACATAGCATCCACCTTTTCTGGACCATCTCAAATTATGCAGCAGACAAAATCTTAACCACTATCTTGTTTCACCTTAAGTGACACAACACAAGTCTTTCAAATAAGACAGTCTGGCATGGGCACCAGGTAATTATCTCAGGAAGACAGATCTTGAAGGACTATTTTAGGGAGTCGCAGGAGTAACTAGGGTGACTAACAAACTGGCTGCCACCCTTGTATGGTAAACTGACACTAAAGACTGAGACCCCTTGACTCAGAGCTCTTCTGGGGCTACCCACGGTGCTCTGTGTTTCTCCAGGTCTTACGCTGTGGTCATCCCTTGACTTCTGTGTGTGAGAAGGAAGAGGAGTGAACTGAGGAAGCAGCATGGGTACAGGATATTACCTGACAGATTCAGAGAGCTCAGGATATTGTAAAGCAGTATTTTCAGATCTTACAAAATGTATTTCCAATCCTCACCCCTTAACAACCTCACTGCACTGGATTTTCAGAACCAAGATCAGGAGTTTTACAGACTGAACAAGAAAGACTCCAACCTTGGTTCAGTTTTCAAGGAGTTTTCAGCTCTAACAAATTTCAATCAAGCTCCCCAAAAAGCTTCCAAGAGAAAGGCCAGGTGGTCCAGAGAGTAGAGCACGTGAGACGTGGGTTATGTTTGCGTGCTGTTCCCTCACTCACCGAGCATCGAACTCTCACTAACAGAGTCGTTACCATGGTCTGTGAAAAATTCTCAGAGGTGGTCGGATTTCTAACCACAGAGTTAACACCAAAACTCTCAACAGACTTTTGTAATTGATAGAATTTTCTTTCTATCATCAGACAAAATTGCTGATGCCTTTCACTCCATATTCACTAACGCTAGCTTATGAAGAGTAGTCATAAAATTTCATATAATTTAAAAACCAGAACACAGGAAGTGCAAACATTTTAGCTTGCAAGCTTCATGACTTCCTCCATTGCATCCTCAGTGCTTAAAATGTGACTGATAACATCATAAGTACTCATCAAATATTTGCTGCTGTATAAAATTTTTTCTACCTAACATCTGTAAAAGGCATTACTTGGTATAAAATGACACCGTATAAAAATGAGATAGGTTCCTCTACCAGATAGCAAATGATAATGAAAAGAGAAACAATAAAAGTTTAAAGCTGTTTTACAGCTTTTTTCTTAATTTTTGATTTTGTGGTTTCCCTCAATTTTTGGTAAGCTTATCTATACATTTTAAAGTCTATTATAATTTATCAAACATTTATATATATTTTGTAGATGAATGGCTTTTTAAATTTATGTAGCCAGAAGTAGAAATCAAGGCTGGGATTATGGATTAAATTCATTTTTGCTCCAAGTAACCCTGTGTAGCTATTTATTCACTCAAAAATTCTTTATTGAGTACCTATCATATTGTATAGCAGTAGAAAAATCCTTTCGCCAGTGGAAATTATATTCTGATGGCAGGGAATAAATAAACATATAATATAGAAGCGATCAGAAGTTGATAAAATTTATGAAGGATTACCAAGTAAAGTGAAGGGTATGGGAAGTTCCTGGTGTGTGTGTGTGTGTGTGTGTGTGTGTGTGTGTGTGTGTACAAGAGACTGATGTGGCAGCAGCAGCTACCTCATCGTCTATCTGTATATATAAATGTGTGAAGACAAGAGGCTGAGATGTTGGAGGTGGTAGTTGCCTATTTAGGTATCTGTTCATCTATCTGTCTATCTCTCTATCATCTATCTATCTATAGAGGGAGAGGAGAGAGATGCATAGAACAATGTGCATTAAATATTAATAAGGTTATTTCTAAGCAGTAGTTTTTGCTTTGTTTGCATTTTTGTTTTGCTTCACATTTTTAAAAATTATAAGCATCCATCATTTGCATTTTTAAAATAAGTCACTCTGAAGAAGAACAGAGAGGAAGGTAAATAAACAAAAAGGTTTGAAACAGAAAGACCAACAATAATGATCCAGAAATGACACTTTCAGATACTCACTCAAATGAATTAAAAACTTATGCCCATATACAAACCTGTGCGTGAATGCTAATAGTAGCTTTAATCAGAACTGCCAAACATAAACAAACAGTCGTATATCTATACAAGGGAATACTATTCAGGGACAACGACGAGACAGCTGTAGCACTATAAAAAGACACAGAGGAGCCTTAAATATTTATTGCTAGGTGAAAAAAAGTCTAAAAAGGCTATATTGTTGGGCATGGTGCCACACACCTGTAATTCTACCACTTGGGAGATTGAGACAGGAGGATCACTGCAAGTTAGAGGCAAGATTGATCTACATAGTGAGTTCAAGGCCAGCCTTGAGCCTATAGCAAAACCTTGTCTCAGACTCCCCTCCAAAGAAATAAAAATAAAAAGGTTACCCCTGCATAATTCAATTGTATGATGTTTTAGAAAAAACAAATGAGAGAGAGAAAGAGAGAGAGAGAGAGAGAGAGAGAGAGAGAAATTACCATTTTCCTGGCATTTGATATGAAGAGAGAAAAGGAAAAATAGGTGAGAAGGCTGTAGGATGGTGAAACTACTGGTATGCTGGTGTGATGGTGGTCAAAATATGTAAAATTATGCAGCAAAAGGAGTGACTCTTGATATATTAACAGTAATATATCAATATTAGTTTATCAATGATATCATAGACCAACAATGCTTCCACTTACGAATGAGAACAATACTAACTTGATTGTTACACAGAGCAAAGGAAGGGTTGGAAGACAGCGATGAAACTATTGCCTTTTAAATCTCCATTCTAGTATTTTTTTAACTTGATCTTAGCAAGTAAACAAGCCACACAAGTAACACATACACACTCCCTCCCTCATATAGTTTAAATGCAAAATTTCATGAAAAATGAACACTGGATAATAAAACAAGACTGAGCACAAAATAAACAATTAAAATTTTTTATCCTTAAGCCTGGTTTAAAAATAATATTATATTTTTTTTCTTTCTGAATTAAAGACTCATATGCCCAAATACCATGAAAAAGCAGACTGCATTCTTACCTGAAGCACTTTCCTAATTCTTTTTAGATTGTGTATCAAGAGCAGGTTTTTCTCTTTGGAAACACGACCTAACTGTTCATCCAGTTGTATTAACAAGTTTTGAAGAAGAATTGTTGCCATGGTTTCATTGTTAGAGGCTGCCTCCCTAAAAATCAAAGTATTATTACACATCAGGAAACAACTTAGTGAAATAACTACTTCTTTACCATATGAATTTGAAGGTGATGGATCTGTTGGACAGTAATAATCATTTAGCGGTTTGCTAAAATTAAACTGTACGTATAGAAAGATGTTCACCATCACAGTCATTAGGGAACTGTAAATCAAAACTCAGTGAGATGCCACTTCACCCTCATTAGGATGCCCTTATCAAAAAACAACGACAAGATGGAGACAAAAGCAAGTCTTCTCAAGGATACCGAAAAATTGAAAGCCTTGAGAATGGAGGATGGGAATGCAAAATGGTGCAGCCACTGTGGAAAACTGTGTGACAGTTACTCAAAAGATTAAATGTGAAATTACCATATGACCCAAAAGTTCTTTATTTGGGTCTATGCTCAAAATAGTTGAAATCAGAGACTCAAACAGATATTCACATGCCAATGTTCACAGCAACTTCATTGGCAACAACCAAAGGTGCCTGGAAACAACCCAAATATCCAATGGCAGAAGAACTGATCCAACAAAAGGTGACGCATACACACAAGCAGTATTATTCAGCCTTGAAAATAAAGAAAATTATGATACATGCAACAACATGAATGAGTCTTGAAAACTTTATGATAAATAGGTTAGTCATGAAAGGACAAATAGTGTGAGATTCCACTTCCATAAAACACATAGAGTGATCACACTTATAGATAGAAAATAGAACCATGGTTGCTAGGGGCTGGGACCAGAGGAACTGGAATTATTGTTTAATGAGCACAGTTTCACTTGAGGAAGATGAAAAAGTTCTGCAGGTGGATAGAGATGACAATCACACAACAATGTCAATACACCTAATGCCACTGAACTGTGCACTTAAAAATGGCTAAAATGCAGAGCAGGGCATGGTGGTGCATGCCTGTAATCCCAGCACTTGAGAGGCTGAGGCAGGAGAATTACCATGAATTTGAGGCCAGCTTGGGCTACATAGTGAGTTTGAGGCCAGCCTAAACTATGTAGTGAGACCCTGAAACAAACCCCCCCCAAAAAAAACAAACCCCCCCCCAAAAAAAAGGTTAAAATGGTAAATTTTATCGTGTGTATACTTTGCTACGATTTTTAAAAGACGACAAAAAATTAAAAGGTAGAGTGTGAAGGGGGCTTGGTGGAAAGTTTATGAGTCAGACAGTTTCCTACAAGGGAAGGTTTAATGAGGTGTTCCTCACATAGAAAGGCTCAAAGGGGTCTTCAGAGGTGCAGCGCAGGTCATTTACCTCCAAGTTGCTCCTAGTAAGGGCAGAGAAGTGAGGGACAGCAAAGGGGCAGCTGTGAATATGGATTCATGCACGCAGCTAGGGGCAAGACTTGGGGTGTCTGGGGGAGGGGAAGACCCCCAGAGAAGGTGGAATAGGAGTTCCTGAAGGCAATGTTTGTTTACATTGAGTCTGTGACAGGGAACTGATATAATGATTAGATTCTCTTCTTGGTTTTTTAATGTCAAAAAGTTGACAAGGGGGTTGGCTTACAGAAAAAGCACTAAAACTTCTAAGTTTTCAAATGGTGTGGGTGAACCTAGAAAGGATAATGGTCCCCTGGCAAAATTCTACACTTAAAAAGAATGCGCCTACTGAGTCATAAGCAGGTGGTAGAATAAATTCACATGGACAGATCGCAAAGCACTGTGTATTGACTTCTAGGGAAAGGATGTTGGATCCTACCAGTCTTGATTTTCAATCCACTGGGCCAGCAGATGTCGTATTTCCATCGGAAAGTTGTCATCGTAGAATTGATCTACTTGTTCCAAAAACTTCATTTCTAACTGTTGGACTTGATTCCACTGAGCCATGCTGTAACGAAAAGGGGAGACGGGTAAATTAAAGAGTTTAAAACACTGTTGATGGGTGGGTATGATGCATGTTTACTTCTTTCCTTAGATTTCAATCAGACAAAGATCAGCAACCAGAGTCAAATTTCTCTATTTTGTATAGTCACTGAAAGATGACAGGAAAATAAAAAAGCTTTCGAGCCAAAGAAAGAGCAATTCCTTTTTGTTCACTCCTAAGTTATTCCTAGTGAAGCAAACAGTCTCTCTCCTCTGCCCCGACCACATCCTTTCTTGCTCTAGCATGACCTCCTGTTCCTCCTCCTCCTCCAGGAAGCGTTCGATGCCCTCCGCAAAACACCCCGAGTCCTGCCCAACTTTCTACCTTGCCTTCTCAGCCAGCCCTTCCCAGCTCCTGTGGCCATGCTTCCTCTACTGTCCGCCGCTGGGGAGCCTGAGGGCTCTGCCCCCCAAGACCTCTGTGAGGGTTTATTTCTCAGGAATAACCCCAAACTGCTGCTTTCACATAAAACTGCCTAAATTTTTTTTTTCTTTATTTCCGATTTGTCTGGCTTCTAGTGAACTTTCTATCCCTGACTTCCAGGCTAATTCTGCCATCACTTTCTGATACATTTCACATCTGCATTTGCACAGATCCTAGTTCTGTCAGTTCAAATTACTTCTAAACTCATAAATATTTTTATTTTTCTCTGTGGTGATCCACCGTGGCTGGGTAGAGCTTTTCAAGCCTACCTTTAACTTGCCTCTGATGCGTATCTGATGGTGGTTAAACCCTCAAGTTACTGAAGGAAGGAGAAACCACACTTGATACATATTTAGCAGCCTGTCGTAAAAACTCAGGCAAGCGCTTCTCCCCATGTAACCCTTCTTCTTCTTTGGCCACAGGGGAGCTATACACACAGCTCCCAAGTCGGGAACGTTAATGTGACCGTGTCTTCTGGATATTGCAGCATTTTAATTTCCTCCAAGTCAGAATTCTTATTGTCCTGCCAGGAATACTAAGTCAAAGAAAAACTCTTTTGCGTGATTAATCACCAGAGTACTGCAATGTATCTCAAAGGCAGGTGAAAGTTTCTTTTGCTTATAGAACATTGTGCTAAAAAATTTCACATACATGTTCTCCTCGTTGCAAATGGAGCCATTTTTGAGCATCTTTTCCCCAAGTAAATGATTAAAAATGTGCAGAAAAAAAATTGTTGCCAACATTTTGCTAAATGGAAAGGAAGTGGGAGAAATTATCTGTAACTTGCACATTACTTTATATGTATGAAAACCTTTGGATGCTGCAATTCTAGGCATACTTTAAATGCTAAATACCTGTTAAAGGGGAATTAAGTGAATAAATAGTGGGTAGTAAACATCATCTTGACTTTAAAAGTGAAAAACAAACAAACAAACAAACAAACAAAAAACAAAACCTCAGGACCAAAGAGGTGACAACTAATTAATCACAATTGAAAATGGAAGCTGAAAATAGCATCGTGACTTTTTTTTTTTTTCAGGCTCAGGCTAAATCACTAAGTTACCCAGGTTGGGTTTGAATTTACCACGCCCCACCTCTATCTCCTAAGGTGCTGGGATTTCAGGTGGGTGCCACCATGCCTGAATACATCTCAATTTTAAGTGCTATTGTTGCTAAATCCTTTCTATGATTTGGATGAAAATCTGTTTTCTAAGAATTAATCTAAAAGTTAAATTATTCTAAAGACTTGAATTTTTCCTTTCAAAGCATTGAACTCAAAGCAGAAAAAGGAGGAAAAATAAGGTATAAATCACTCGGGACACTCTCCTTCATTGCAAATAATGGAAATAATCTGCAGCCCGTTTCTTTGCTTTCATGCGGGCTAATTTCTTGTGAACATGACAACCCCGCCACCCTTCATAGACGGGGACACCAGTGCCCGTCTGTTCCCGTGAGCATTCTGTCCCACCCCTGGGAGCTGGTGAGAGAGGCCGTCTTGGTTCCTGGAACTGCAGCTCCCAAGGCAGATGACTGCCCTACAAGATCCCTACCACAGATGAAGGAAGGAAGAAAATGTGGTATTCACACACAGTAGAGTACTACTCTGCCATAAAGAAGGACACATTTGAATCATTTGTAGAATGGCTGCACCTTGAGACCATAATATTAAGCGAAGTAAGGCAGCTTAAACATCACATGGCTTCTGGTACATGAGAAACCCAAAGTGCACACAATTTAAAAAGCAAAATAAAAGACAACAAAGGAAACAAGCAGATGCACCTTTCTGCACACGGGAAGAGGGTCCAGAGGTGGAAAAGAGAGAGAGGGGGGGAGAGGAAGGACAATAAAAAAAAAAGAATTACCATGCGGACCAACTCCCCACCACGAATGCAACCATGAGACACTGCAACCTTGTATTAAGAAAAAAAAAGAAATTTTATGGAGCCGCTAGAAAAACAAAGGGAGAAAGTGGCCGGCACGGGTAGAAGCCCCAGGCCCGGGGCCCCTGCGGCAGGCCCTGTTCCGAAGCCCAGGGGCCGGGCTCCTGCGAGGCAGGGCAGGGCGCTCAGGGCCGCCGTCCGAGACCGCGCGGAGCGCCCCGGGCCCACCCACCCCGGCCGCGCCGCTTACCTGGCTGCTCCCGCCCGCCCGTCGTCCGAGCTCAGGCCCGCGTCGCCTCCCGGGCCGGGCCGGACCCCGCGCCGCCCTGGCCCCGCCTGGCCCGGGGATTTGCATTTCTCCTCCCACCTGAGGCTTTCCTGTGCGTCAGCCGCAGAGTCTCCGGGACTTTACTCGGGTCTTCCCAGCTCTGCCACTGACAGCAGCGGGGTGCAAGCCCATCGGGGCGCCCTCTCCCTCCCGGCCACGCCTGCCAGGCCAGGGCGCCCGCGGCTTCGGGGAGGGGTGCGCACGCAGGCTCTCGGGGGTTTCCCCCAGACGCGCTGCGATCCCGCTGCAAACCTACTGACCTGGAGCTGGACTCACCCCCGGCTCCCCCTGGCTTCCCAGTTTCAGACTCCGCTCAGCCCGGCGGGGACGGACGGACAGACGCCTGGACCAACGCCCCGGCTCCAGAGACCCGGGCTCCAGTGCAGGTCGCCAGCACCCTCGGTCTGCGTTGCCAGGGACTCTGTTCCTCTGTGACCCGGCCTGTTCTAGAACCTCAGAGCTCCAGAGACCGAGGCCCAGAGTGGTGACCAAAGTCGCTCCTAGCATGCAGCCACCAAGCCCACACCGGAGTCTGCCTGTCTGCAGCCGCGCTTTAGTGAGCTGCTCTGCTCATCCCCTGGGAGATAGGTGCTACCTCCTCCTCCACAGCAAGGGCTCTGAAAATGTTGAGTAAAATAAAGACAAAAACGGAAAGGAAGATGGACTGAAGGACAGGTGGAAAGCGAGGCTCAGCACTGTACCAGGGTAACAGGCTGACGTCACCGTGCTGACTGCCACCTGTGACACAGGTGTGCACTCTGCTTCTCCCCTCTCCCAGGTGGCATTAGCACCATGTGCTTAAATCTACCACCCTACACCTCCTCCAAACTAACCCCTAAGTCAGATTTGTTTATCACTGAATTTACTGCTCAGGTATGCCCAGTCCTGGGCAGTGTCCCCGAGCTTGTGTCGTTAAGTCCCCAAATGAACAAAGTCCCTGATTCGGGTTACTCTGTAAGTTCCAGGCAAAGACCTGTTTTCCTCTGTGGAAGTGGTTGCTGCCAATAGGAAAAGTCCAAATTCTTGGAGCTCAAAGTTCTGCTCAGTCTGAAACTTTTCTCCCCTACGCAACCCATGATGCAACTCGAAACCATCTCCTTGGTTACCTCGATGAACCCCACAGGTTTCAGGATGGAGGCGCCCTTCCACTGGAAATTTCCTCTCCTGTTTGTCCACTCATTCAAATCCTGTCCTGGGTGAAGGCTTCGCAGAGGACCCAAATCCATCACACCTTCTCGCTGCTCTCAAATCCTGCTGCGTGTCTTGCTCAAACTAGTGCTGTCCAGGAGAAACAAAACACAAGCTGCGTGTGTCAGTCTTTTTTTTAATAGCCACATTAAACTAAGAAAAAGGAGCAGGTGAAATCAAGACTGAATAACGGCTGGCTACACGATAACAAGATTCTGGCGTGTAATCCAAATGGAAACTCTTCATGAGATGCTTTGCCTTCCTGATTTCACACTGGCTCTCGTGAGTGTGGCGTGGGCGTCACACACACGGCCCCTCTCAGCTCAGCCCGGCTGCCTTTCTCGAGCTTCCAAGCCACACGCGGCCAGCGGCTGCTGCGCTGGACAGCACGGATCCAGACCACTCCTTTGGCACTTTTCATGGCCTGCCTGGCAGCGTTCCCCACACTGGCTTTATGAGTCCTCGTCCTCACTGCATCCACCGCAGGGCAAGGACAGCCCACGGCAGGACCCCCTCGGCCCTTCTCAAATTCCCTGGCCTCAAGACACCTTTATAATTTTAAAAATTGTTGACAACTCCCCCCAATATTATATTTTTGTTCTGCAAGAAATTTTTACTCACTGTATTAGAACATAAAGCTGATAAAAATGAAAATACTCATCTAAAAATTTTAATACTGTACACGTTATATGCTAACATAACAAAATTTATTTAAAAAACTGTCTTGAAACACAAAAAGTAAGAGTGGCATTGGTTTACATTTTTAAATCTCTTTAATGTCTGACTTCAGAGAAGACAGCTGGATTCTCGTGTCTGCTTCTGCATTTAATCTGCTGTGAAATACTATGTTACACTGAAATATGTGAAGAAACCAAAAAAGAAAATTCAGACTGGCATAGCTATGTAGTCAGAAAAGGGAGAAGACTACTTGTAGACCTTTCAGATCACATGGTCCTTCTTCACTGAGATCACTCCCAACTCACAGAGCAATAGCTTCTTAAGGGTCAGCTGCACTGCAGAGTGCAAAACCTTATTAGTAAACTTTATGTATATGGTTACATTGAAATGCACTGGTGCATCTTGTATTTAGAGTGGAACATTTGCCCACACAGTTTTGTAGCACACTGATCATTTGGAAACTATTGGTCCATGGAATGATGCAGATTTTCTGAAAGCTGACATATTTCACTACACAACCGCAGAAATTCACATCAGGTGCTGCTGCATATCTGGTCTCATTAGAAGAGTGTTTTAAGCCGGGCGTGGTGGCACACGCCTTTAATACCAGCACTCGGGAGGCTGAGGTAGGCGGAGCGTTGTGAGTTCGAGGCTGGCTTGGGCTACAAAGCGAGCGCAAGGCCGGCCTGAGCTACATAGTACGACCTC
This sequence comes from Dasyprocta punctata, assembly GCA_004363535.1. Classification (NCBI taxonomy): domain Eukaryota; kingdom Metazoa; phylum Chordata; class Mammalia; order Rodentia; family Dasyproctidae; genus Dasyprocta; species Dasyprocta punctata. Next base: position 49,533 of record RJWM01005515.1, on the reverse strand, counting down.
AAAAAACCAGGGCCATGAGTTTGGCTCAGTGGCTTAAGCGCCTGTCTGACAGGCCCAAGGTTGTGAGTTCAATACCCGGTGCCAAAAAAAAAAAAAAGAGTGTTTTAAGTCATGGGAAGATGTCAAACTCATGGTGATGGATATGTTGTCTACCTTCTATTCTTTCTGAATGGTCTAATTTTGTTATCGACAGCAGACACGGCCAGCTGTTTTCCGAGAAACCAAATCCTTGTGTTAGCAGCCCAGACTCGCAGGCGTTCCTCCTTGAGATGACCGTTACGTTTTCATATCTGCGCCTCCCATTTCCATGCTCGAAACACGTGTAGTCAGGGACTGATATTTAGTAAAATTAACCCCTTTTACCACCTCCTCAAAATTGTTCTTTTTTTAAAAATTTTATTAATAATAATAACAATGATCAGAGTAAAGCAAAAGAGAGAGAACCATATTGGGCCTCAAAGACAAGGCAGAAGAGAATTGCCCCATTCTTGCTACATTGCCTGCTGTCACCTTCCATAGAGATGCTCGGGTTGCTGCCCAGAGGCCTGTAAGATCTACTAAACAATACCAGCAAAAAGTTGGTTGATGTTCCTTGGTTGCTATCAATTTTCAAAATTGTTCTTAAATCAAAACACCATCTTTAAAGTTTTGCTTGTGCGATGGTGAAGAATAGAATACCTACTAGTATAATTTGGCCATACTACTTCATTTCATGCTAAGGTATTTGTAGTTTTTCTCACCATTGCTTTGATGCCATTGGTACAACAGGGTGAAAATATTTAACCTCCTGGAAAGATCTGGGGAGCCATGCGCAGGGATGTTAAGATAACAGAGAAACTGCCCCATGGCCATAACCTATTCACTGCAATCACCTTACCCACGTGAGTGTATCATGGGGGAATCTCTGCCCAAATGGACACTTTGTTCTTCACTGAAGTAAGTGCCTTGGTCCTCTGCCTCTTTACTTCACAAACAGAGCCAGGCAGCTAGGAAGGACATCACTATGCCACTGAACTTCTCCTTCTTAGAATAAAGTCTAAATGGCCAGCATCTCAATGGCTTGATCCTACATGGCTGTGGTCCAACTCTAACCAAATAAACGAATACTGAAATGAATTCCCCATAAAGTTTCCCAAGCTGAAGGCCCCCGCCCGATTCCTCTCCCCACTCAAACAACTCCAAATCCCCTGGTTATAAACCCTATACTTGACTTTTGTTGCCTCACCTTAATAGATTTCTCTGTTAGGGAAAAAAAAAAATTTTTTTTTTCACTTTTAGAAAAGTAGACTTTAGTGCTAGCTTGCCAATTTCCAGCAGGACAAGGTGGGATGAGTTACCTAAACTCTCTGAATTCTAAACTCCCCATCTGTAAAAACAGGAATATTATATCCCCCGTAAAATGGAGAGGATGATGCAAAGATCTAATGTAAGTCGTGGAAAAAGGAGCGAAAGACTCGATGAACAATTGTTGTTAGAATCACGATCAGGTAGTGAGCGGGCTTCCGCCTTTTCTCTCCCTTTCGTTGTACAGATGAGCAAAGGGAGCCGAAGAGAGACCCGGGAGGTGAGAGGTTCAAGTTCATGACTGAGAAGCAGGGTGTCTGGCTGGGCTGCTAATGTTGGAGGCAGAGAAGGAAAGAGGAGAGACATTCCTCTCCCCGCCAGCGGGCGTCAGCTCCCTCTTCCCCAATTCTCCCACCAAGAACATTTGTTGGTCTTCGTTTCAAGGTAGATGCCTACGTCTTCCCTCCAAGCTTCCTCTGTGGTTTCTGGGGAGCCTAGAGTGAGCTGGAGGCTGGACAGACAGAAAAGTGCACAGGTAAAGATATCGTCTGGGCCGGTCCCGAACGAGCCGGAGCGCAAAGACCCTTGTGAGTCTGACCAACTCTTCTTGGTGCAGGTTGCACAAAGCTCCGTGCTGAGAACGTCTGGGTCCAGGGCTTCAGGGTTTCCTCGAGCCTGGTCTCCAATGTCTGTGCTCCCTCTGCTGCCACCTCCGAAACATTGCAATGGACGAACTTGCTCTTGCCAGCAAAGTGGTGAATTGCCCGGAGAGCTGTGGGAGAGGGAAATGGAATGATTTAAACATGGATTCCAGGATAGAGGGCTCACGGCATGCTCTGCTGATTAAGAGGCCGCATCCGCTGTGATTCTGCAGCTTTCTCTTCGGCTCTGCAGAGCCAGGCTTGCGTTTAAAAGCCCCCAACCTGTCGTGACTCCAGACACCTGGTCAACAGAGTGCCAGGCTGTGTGACTCGACAGCATCTGTTTGTTCTGTCCGGTAAGGGCACAATTTCTGCTGAGCCACAGAACATAGAACAAGATAACTGAATTGTAGACTTTTCCAAAGAAGACAGTCTACTTGTCTGGTTTAACAGCTCTTAAACTGCCGTATTCTATCTGCTGTATTTGTTCCCATGTTGGTTCATCTCAGAACTGAATATTTAGATTCAGGACAAAATGCTATTTTTCTTCTTGCCTCAGTGTCTAGCTCAGTGCCTGCCATACAGCAGGTGTTCGGTAAACGCTCACTTCACAGCCGGAGGGCCAATGGAGAGCTCTGTAACCCTCATCCCCATCCCCCACCTTGTGGAGGGTGGCTTTCTAGTGACGAGCCCTCTGTGCGTCCCTCACTCCGCCATGGCTGTCACTACCATGGGTGATTATAAGGCTATCTTACACTGATGGGTTTGTAAGGTTATACCAAGTTGATAGAATTAATTACCATATATCAGCTTTATCTAAACACCAAATTGATGAGAAAGAGGAGGTCATCTTTCAATCTCTCTCTTTCTTTCTCTCTCAAATATTTCAGGAAGAGAACTATATTTATTTGTTTATTTATTTTAATTTAAGAGAAAAAAAGACACAAAAAAGAAAGACAAAAAGCAGAAGAGACAAACAAACGACTAGAGCAAATGCACAACAGTAACATTATAGGTTTACAAAACAGAATGATAGGAACTTGATAATGGTTGCAATATTGCATATCGTTATCTTCAAAATGGTTGTTTACATTAACAGGTATAGACATAAAATTGATCTAATCATATGAGTATTAACCGTTCTTTCTCAATAACTAATTCATTCAGCAGTATGTTCGTTTTAGTTATCTTACATATACATATATATAGATTTATATCTTTTCCTTTTCCCTTCCCTCTTTCCCCTTTTCCCTTCCCAATTACTTTTGCTCTTCAAGCAGTTTTTTACCCTTGCATAGTATTTATTATAGATTTTGGATCATATATACTTTTTCTGTTTCTTACACTAGGGAGACAAAACGGTATTTACACATGTGGGTTTGATTTATCTCACTTATGAGTATGGCCTCAAGTCGTGTCCATTTACTTATAAAAGTCTTAATGCAATCTTTCTTGATAGCTGAGTAGTACTCCATTGTGTAAAAATAACACATCCTTTTTATCCATTCTTTGATTGATGGGCACTTGGGTTGTTTCCAAGATCTGGCTATTACAAATTGGGTTGCTATAAACATGGGTACACAACTATCGCTATGGTATGATGTTTTCAATTCTTCTGGGAAAATGCCCAGAAGTGGGATAGCTGGGTTGAATGGGATCTCTAATCCTAGCTTCCTGAGGAATCTCCACACTGACTTCCACATTGGTTGCACCAGTCTACACTCCCACCAACAGTGCAGGAGTGTTCCTTTTTCCCCACAGCCCCTCCAGCATTTGTTGTTGGTTGATTTTTTAATCTTGGCCATTCTTTCTGCAATGAGATGGAATCTCAGTGTTGTTTTAATTTGCATTTCCCGAATGACCATTGATGTTGAACATTTTTTCATATATTTATTTGCCGTTTGTATTTCTTTCTCTGAGAAGTGTGTATTCATCTCAGATACCCATTTTTGGATTGGGCCCTTGAATTTTAGGGGCCTGATTCCTTTTAATTCTTTATATGTTTTAGATAGAAGTCCTTTGTCTGATGGACAATTGGCTAAGATATTTTCCCAGTTTGCGGGTTTTTTTTTTCACTCTGTTGGAGGTTTCCTTTGACATGCAAAAACTTTTTAGTAAGATGAGATCCCAGTTGTTGATTCTGGGAAGTGTTTCCCGTGCAATTTGATTTTTGTTCATGAACTCTCTGCCTACTTCTATGTCATCAAGATTTTTACCTACTCTGTCTTCTAGTAAGTTTAGTGTCTCTGTTTTAATGTTCAGATCTTTGATCCATTTTGACTGTATTTTAGTGCATGGTGATAGACATGGATCTACTTTTAGTTTATGGCATATAGAAAGCCAGTTTTTCCAGCACCATTTGTTAAAGAGGCTATCTTTCTTCCAATGTACATGTTTGGCTCCTTTGTCAAAGATAAGGTGGCTAAGTGTGTTTGTAGTTGTGGCTGTATCTTCTAATCTATTTCACTGATCTTCAGGTCTGTTTTGATTCCAGTACCATGCCGATTTTATCACAGTAGCTTTGTAGTATAGTTTCAAGTCAGGGATTGTGATGCCTCGTGCCTTCCCTTTGTTGCCCAGAATTGCCTTTGCTATTCCAGGTCTCTTCTGGTTTCAGATGAATTTCAGGAATGCTTTCTGTAGCTCTGTGAAGTAGGCAAGTGGTATTTTGATTGGGATTGCATTAAAGCTGTATAATAATTTTGGGAGAATGGCCATTTTCACGATATTTGTTCTTCCTATCCATGAACAGGGAATATCTTTTCATTTTCTGAAATCTTCATGGATTTCCTTCTTCAGAGTAATGTAATTTTCCCTGTATAGATCTTTTACTTCCTTTGTTAGATTGATTCTTAAGTATTTCATTTTTTTGGATGTTATAGTGAAGGGTGTGGTTTCCCTTATTTCTCTCTCAGTGATTTTGTTGTTTGTGTACAGGAATGCTATTGATTTTTGAGTGTTCACCTTGTATCCAGCAACATTACTGAATTTGGTTATTACTTCTAGAAGTCTTCTAATGGATTTTGGGGGGTCTTCTATGCAGAGTATCATGTTGTCTACAAATAATGATAATTTCATTTCTTCCTTTCCTATCCTTATTCCCTTTCTTTCTTTCTCTTGTCTAATTGCTCTGGCTAGTATTTCCAGAACTATATTGAATAGGAGTGGTGATAATGGACATCCTTGTCTTGTTCCTGATTTTAGGTTGAAAGTTTTCAGTTTTTCTCCACTTAGTAAGATGTTGGCTGTGAGCTTATGATATATGGCTTTTATCAGGTTGAGGTAGAGACCATCTATTCCAATTTTCTGTAGGGTTTTTATCATGAATGGGTGTTGGATTTTGTCAAAAGCTTTTTCTGCATCTATTGAGATGATCATGTGGTTCTTGTGCTTGGCCCTGTTAATATGGTGTATTACATCTATTGATTTGCATATGTCAAACCATCCCTGCATTCCTTGGATGAATCCCACTTGATCATGGTGTATAAACTTTCTGATAACTTTCTGTATTCTATTTGCCAGTATTTTATTGAGGATTTTTGCATGTATGTTCATTAGGGAGATTGGCCTGTAATTTTCTTTTTTGGTTGGGTCATTCTCTGGTTTTGGTATTAGGGTAATACTTGTTTCCAAGAATGAGTTAGGGAGACTTACTTCTCTTTCAATTTCACTGAAGAGTTTGAGGAGTGTTGGCATTAAGTCTTCCCTAAATGTCTTGTAGAATTCAGCAGTGAATCCATCAGGGTGCAGACTTTTCTTTGTTGGTAGGGTCCTAATTACATTTTCAATTTCATTAGCTGAAATTGGGTTATTCAGCAGCTTTACATCTTCTTGATTCAGCTTTGGTAAGTCGTAGGTTTCTAGGAATCTGTCCATTTCTTCTGTGTTATCAAATCTATCTGAGTAAAGGTTTTCAAAGTAGGTGTTGATGATCTTCTGTATTTCCACAGGGTCTGTAGTCATTTCACCCTTTTCATTTCTTATTGCATGAATCTGAGGGTTTTTTTTTTCTCTTTTTGATAAGATTGGCTAAGGGTTCATCAATTTTATTTAGTCTTTCAAAGAACCAACTCTTCGATTCATTAATTCTTTGTATTGTTTTCTTAGATTCAATTGCATTAATTTCTGCTCTAATCTTGATAATTTCCTCCCTTCTTTGGGCTTTGGACTTGATTTGTGCTTCTTTTTCTAGAAATTTGAGGTGCATTATTAGGTTGTTTATGTGTATTCTTTCCATTTTTCTGATGTGGGAGTTTAGTGCTATAAATTTCCCTCTGAGGACTGCTTTCATTGTGTCCCACAGGTCCCAGTACTTTGTATTTGCATTTTCATTCAATTGTAGATATTGTTTAATTTCTTCTTTAACTTCTTCTGTGACCCATTGGTTGTTTAGGAGAGTATTATTTAATTTCCATGTGTTTATGGGGTGATTTTTTTTTTTGTCATTCATTTCCAATTTTACTGCACTATGGTCAGATAATATACAGGGAATTATTTCAGTTCCTTTGCATTTACTTAAGCATCTTTTGTGGACCAGTATATGATCTATTTTAGAGAATGACCCATGTGCAGCTGAGAAGAATGTGTATTCTGATGTTGATGGGTGGAATACTCAGTACACATCTACTAGGTCCGTTTGTTCACAAGTTTGATTCAGTTCTGTTATTTCTTTGAGATTTTTTGCTTGGTTGATCTGTCTCTCTGTGACAGTGGGGTGTTAAGGTTCCCTGTTATAACTGTATTATTGTTTATTTGGTTTTTCATGTTTATTAAGAATTGTCTTATATAGTTGGGTGCTCCATATTCGGTGCATATATATTTATGATTGTAATCTCTTCCTCTTGAAGTTTTTCCCTAACAAGTATGTAGTGACCTTCTTTATCTCTTTTGATCATTTTTGGTTTGAAGTTCACATTGTTTGCAAACATAATAACTACCCCTGCTTTCTTCTCGGTTCCTGTTGCATGGAGTATTGTTTTCCAACCTTTGATTTTTAGTCTGTGAATTTCCTTTTGAGTGAAATGTGTTTCTTATACACAGCATATTGTTGGATTTTGTTTCTTAACCCACTCTGCTAGTCTGTTTCTTTTTATTGGTGAGTTGAGACCATTTACATTGATTGATATAACTGATATGTACTGAATCATCCCTGTCATGATATCTTTCTGTTGTTGGTTTTCTACATTTTCTGTTTAATTATTTGCCCTGCTTAGTGGTTTCCTTTTGTTGTTGTTCTTAGGCTTGCAGCTATCTTTGTCTCTTTCTAGAGTGTCTTTCAGTACTTTTTGTAATGTTGGTTTGGTGGCCATTAATTTCTTCAGTTGTTCTTTGTCATGTAAGTATCTTATTTCCCCATCAATTTGTAAGGATAGCTTTGCAGTGTACATCAATCTGGGTTGAAAGTTGTTTTCTTTCAGGATTTGAAATACTTTACTCTGAGCTCTTCTTGACTTGAAGGTTTGTGTTGAGAAGTCTGCTGTGATTCTGATAGGTTTTTCTTCATAGGTGATCTGTTTCTTTTCTCTGATAGCTTTTAGTATTTTGTTCTTGTGCTGTATTTCTGATACCATAATTATTATATGTCTGGGTGAAGATTTATTTTGGTTATGGTTAATTGGGGTTTTGTATGCCTCACTTATCTGTATATCACATTCTCTTTCCATGTTTGGAAAATTTTCTGCTAGTATTTCTGCAAATAGCTTTTGCAGGTCATTAGTATTGACCCCTGCTTTTTCATTTATGCCTATTAATCTTATGTTATTTCTCTTGGCATCATCTTGCAGCTGTTGAATTGTTGTTTCTTGGCTCCTTATTATTTTTAAGAGATCTTTTCTTTCGTGGTCATAAGCTCCCATGCTGTCTTCAAGGTCTGAGATTCTATCTTCAGTTTCATTCGAGTGGTTTTTCAAACTTTCCATGGAATTTTTCATTTCCTGAATTTCCCCCTTGAATCTGTTTCATGCATTCTATTTGTGTCTTATATTGTTGACTCAAAGTTTCCATCATTTTCTTATGTTCTTCTATTTTTTTTATTTTGTTCTTCTTTAGATACACACAACATTTCTTTCATAATGATTGTCATTTCATTTTTTAGCTGAGAGATTTTTTCTGATTTGAGTTTCTCTATATCTTCACCGAGTTGTTTCTTTACTGCATTTGCTATTATTTCAGAAAGTTCAGTTGTGTAACTCCCAGTGTCTTCCATTTTGGTGTCTCTTGGGTTTGTTCTCAGTGGGCTGGGGGATTGAGACTGTTTCTTGGTCTTTCGTTTTGTCATTTTCTTCTGGGACCTGTGTGGCTCTGTGTCCTGCAAGGCTGACCAGGTGTTCCCCTGGTGGGTTGCACTGAGTCGCAGAACTGGGTAGAGCTGGATCCTCTACGCAGCTAGTGAGGGCGTATTCCTAGAGTGTGCAGCTGGAGCCTCTGCCTTACTCAGTGGGGGCCTAGACCTCCAGGACCCAGGCAGCTAGGCAGAGTGCATCCCCGAGTGTGGCACCACCCGGACCCTGAGTCTGGCTGCAAGTTCAGAGCCTGTGGAGTGCCGGGCAAGTCTGGGCGAGTACCAGGCCTACAGTGCCAGGGCCTTGCTCCTGGTTGGGTGAGTGTCTTAGTTACTTTTTGCTCATTGCCGAGACAAAATACATGATGCCCAAAATTAGGGAAGGAAAGGTTTATTCTTACAGTTTCTTGGGAGTTTCAGTCTATTAGTTGGCTCCAAGTCAGCATGGGGTGGTGGGGCTACAGTTCATGGTGGCTACAAGCCACAAGGTGCGCTGGCAAGAGAGAGAAGGCAGAAGCACGGAAGCAGAAGACCTGCCTTTCCTTACACTGTATGTTGGCTCCACCCCTGGGTGGGTACAGTAAACCAAACACAAGCAAGTGCCAGACTTAGCCCCATCACAAGTATGTGAGGACTTGGGGGTACATAGCATATCACCCGATACAGTGAGCCTGCAACCTCTAGGACCTGCCACACTGGCCGCACCCTTGAACAGTGGACCTCGCACCCTGTTCACTGATGGGCAGAGCCCAAGCTCTTCAAGGCCCTGCAGCTATGCTGCCAGTCCCTGATGAGCAGCTCTGGGGTTCTGGGCTGGGCTGGGCTCAGTACCTCTGTGTCCTGTGAGGCTGGCCGGGCATTCCCCTGGTGGGTTGCGCTGAGTCACAGGACTCGGTACAGCTGGATTCTCTGTGCAGCTAGTGAGGGTGCCGAGAACTATATTTAGTAAAATACCTTGGTTAAGTACCTTGAGGGAGCAGGAGAAGGTGGAAAAGACAGCTGAAGAACTCCATGCAAAAACTTAAATAGAAACTTGGAAAATGGAGCAGAAAGAAGTGAAGGGGAGAAAGGAAGGGAAGAGAAAAATACAGACAAAATTAGAGAGGGAGAGACAAGGGGAGAGGGAAAAACATGGCATGAAACTTGCAAAAAATAAAAAAAAAAAAGGGGGGGAGTAAATGAGAAATTTCTGGAAGTTGGGGGGTCAAATGACCCACCTTGAATAATTCATATCAAGTCACTTATGTCTCCCTTGCATACCTCCTCTTTCTCTGCAGATCACACGAATGACTGATGTTGTTTTGCTTGTGATGGTATTACACTTGATCTTAGCCAAAAGGCCAAGAAGCGATGCTTGTGATGGTATTGAAGGAAATGAAAAGAAGGAGCATTTTTAAAAGTCTGGTTTTTCTTTTCATGCATTTAGGTCTTTGATTTCTTTCATTAGTTTACAAAGAGTACACACATCTTGTTATATTTATGTCAAATTACTTATCCCCTTTTTTGGTGTGATTGTAAATGATACCATTAAAAATTCTAAGTTCTGGTCGTTCACTGCAGTTAATCCTATATTGGCATTGTATGCTGAGGTCTTAGTATACTGTTCTATTTGTTCTGGAAGTTCTCTTGTAGATTCCTTGGGATTATCTACATACACAACCATATTACCTGTGAATAAAGATGGTTTTATTTCTTCCTTTCCCATCCATGCACCTTTTATTTATTTTTCTTGCCTTATTTCACTAGCTAGCATTTCTCATGCAATGATTAGTAGGAAAGATTAGAGAAGACATCTTGACCTTGTTACTGATTGAGAGAGAAAAGTATTCAGTCTCTCACAAGTATAATGGTAGCTGTGAGCCTTTTTTTTTTTTTTTTTTGGTATATCCTCTATTAGAATAATAAAGTTCAGTTTTATTCCTTTTTTTTGAAAAGTATCATGAATGAATGTGAAGTTTTATCAGTTTTCCTTTTGTGCATTTATTGATATGATCATATGATTTTTCTTGATTAGTCTGTGGATGAATTGTAATGGTTTTCAAGTGTTAAACTAGCCTTGCATTCCTGTACTAAACCTTACTTGGTTGTGCAGTGTTATTCTTTGGACACATTGCCAGATTTAATTTGCTATTATCTTTTAAAACTTGTCATCTATTTCTGTGAGAGATATTGGTCTGTAGTTTACTTGTAATACCTGTGATTTTGTTATTAGGGTACTGCTCTTACAAGAATGAGTTTGGAAGTATTTTCTTTGTCTTCAATTTTCTGTTAGAAATTGTGCAGAATTGGCACTGTGCCTACCTTAAATGTTTGAAGAATTCATCGGTGAAGACATCTCTGCCCAGCTTTTGTGGGAGATTTTTAAATTATAAATTAATTTTTAATTAGTTTTGGGACCATCTAGGTTACATGTATTTTCATTAATAGCTTTCATATTTTGTATTTCTGAAAGAATCTACCTATTTTACCTAAAGTGTTATTGGAGGTGTAAACTTATTTTAATATTCCTTTTTTATTTTTTTAGCCATCTGTAAAATCTGTAGCTTTTTACTGTCTGTAAAAATCTATATTAATGTCATCTCTCCCAGCCTTGATATTGGTAATTGGTGCTTTCTGTCTTTTTTTTTCCCCAAGACAGCTAGACTAGAAGTTCATCAACATTATTGATCTGCTCAAAGAACAAGCTTTTGGTTTCATTGATTTTCTGACTTCTGTTTCATTGATTTCTGTTCTTGTTTTTATTTTCCTTTCTTCTGCTTGCTTTTGTTTCAGTTTGCTTTTCTTTCTCATATGTCTTAAGGTGGAAGCTTGGATTATTGATTGGAACGTTTTCTCTCCTAGTCTGAGCATATACTGTATACACTTCACCTTTTCTTCAGTTTAAATTCTGTCCCAGAAATGTTACTAAATTTAAATTGCACATTTCAATTTTCATTCATCCCAGTCACAAACATTTCTAATTTCTTTTGTGACTCTTTCTCTGGCTTAGGGGGTTTGTTGATTGTTTGTCTGTTTGTTTTAGGGCTTTTAACTTTTTTCTGTCCTGAGGATTGAACCCAGCGTCTCATGCCTGCTAGGTAAGAGCTTGAGGCTGGCCTACGTCCCCAGTCCTGTTTGTTTTAGAGTTCTGTCATTTAATTTCTAAGCACTCAGAGACTTTCCAATTTTCTTCACACTTCCATTGTGGTTAGATAACTTTTTAATTATTTGAAATGCATCGAGTCTTGCTTTCACAGCACGGATTGTGTTCTGTGTTGCCCATGTTTAGAATTCACTTAGCAGGGTGTATTTGTGGCTTCTTTGGGATCGAGGGTTCTACCAATGTTAGGTCACACGTTCTTCAAGTCTTCAACATCTGATTTTCTGTCTGTCTATTCTGTTTGTCTGAAAAAATATTGAAACTTTCAGCTCTAAGTCTGGATTTGTCTGCTTCTGCTTCCAATGCTGTCACTTGTTCTCTTGATATCTTGAAGCTCCGCCGTCTTGTGCCTAAAGCACTGAGTATTGCTTTGTCCTCCAGGTCATTCTGAGACGTGGACCACATCATCATCCTTCCCTTTGTCATCACACGGTGACGTTATCTTTTGCTATGAAGTCTTTTGGTCCTATATTTATATAGTCCTTACAGCTTTCTTGATTAGTGTTAGCATGATATATAGTTTTTCTAATCTTTTATCTTTCATGTGTTTATTGATTTGTATTTGAAATTAATTGCTTGTAATGGTGAATAATTGGACCTCGTTTTTAAAATATGACTTGGCAATTTCTGCCTGTGTCGTGTGTTACGGGATTTCTCTACTCTATGCTGCACCTCATGTGAGCTTCAGAAATCATTTCACCTGCTCCTGTGGAGGCTTCTTGCCTGCTCTGCCCCCAGGTGGGTCCTTCCACCCATGGGACAGCCAGCAGGCAGCTGAAGAGCCAGGGAGCCCCGAGCAGCCTCCGCCAGTTCACCTGCCCTGGGAATTCTACCTGCGTGGCCGCCCTGTCCTCTCGGCTCTGCTTTCTACTCTCCGAGAGGCTTCCAGCTTCCTCTTCTGTGCTGAAGCCTGGACACTTTCTCCAGAAATCAGCTGGGGCAGCCATGAAGTTCTCGCATCTCTCCACTTCTCTCTGATCATTCTCCTGCACAGTTTGCCAAAGTCTGAAAACCACTGCTCCACGTTCTGTTGGTTTGTTTAGCTGTCGAAGATGAGTGAGCGAAACCACTTCTGCCAGAGTTAGCAAAACCAAATAAAACAAGCCTGGGAAAATCTGAGTGTCAGATCAACAATGAGCTTTTTAAAGTATACTTATGGCCCATATTTATCGTATAAGTGTGTCTGAAATTGAAATTTAACTAGGTTTCCTGGATTTTGTCTAACAGTCCTAATTCCATGTTAATTCATCATATCCAAAAGATGAAGTCCCCAGAAACTCTTTTAAGTGTTAGAACTGTACAGTTGTTTAGAAATCTGTTCAATTTAGTGTGAAATATTTACTGAGTGCCTACATTATGCTCATTATAATGACAGTGATTGAGGATTGCATAGGCAGAAAAGACAAAATAAGCATATGAAACTAACCAGTGCTCAGCGGAATGAAAATGCTAAGCTAAATGCCACGGGAAGTCACAAGAAGCCAGGAGATAAGGTGGAAGGAAGAATAAGAAGGAAGGAAGAGAGGAAGGGACAGAGGGAAGGAGAAAGGAACTATATTCAGGCGGGGGGAAGGACAATGATGATCAGCCCATCCAAAGAAAGGGAGGCACAATTGCAAGACTAAACTTGGTACCTTTCTAGCACCAAAACTGAAAAACAAAAGAACAAAACCCCTAAATACAAAGTGGGACACTCATTGTCAACAAGGTTAGTTGGTGCCGGGATCTCTGAGAATAGTGGTTCAATTTGCTCGCAGAGCAAGAGCGACTGGTGGCTGAGGGGGTGCGGAGGGACAGGTGAGGTTTGCTTTTATGAATGGAGCAAAGGAGGGGAGGCAGGATGGAGCCAGAGGGCTTCGGATGATTATTTTGACAGAAATCCTCCACAGTTCAGTACCAGCACCCAGCGATCTGAGCGCTAAGAGAAAGCCACTGGGTGAAGAGAGAGGCCCCTGAATCATACCCTGTGAGTGGAAGGTCCCCATGGGGCAGGCACACGAGGGGCTGTGGAGAACACTTCTGACTGGTGGCTGCAAATCTGAACTTAAAAGGAAAAATTATCTGGATTTCAACTGTTAGCATAATTTAAAAAATTTAGCCACATTCCCAGCAATCCCCACCCATAACACAAAAGTATAGCCTAGTCCTACACTGCTCTAACCAAATCGTATGCACCTGTAGGAGTGGGTGATGCCTGTTGTCCTTCTCTGTTCTAAAGTAATATTTCCCAGCCCCCATCACTCTGCACACTACTCCTGATATTGCCTCTGAAAAAGGAGAGACGGGAAGAAGAAGAGGAGAAGTAAGCCAAATATCACCCTTCATGGTAAGGTGGGCAGATGCAAGTATTTATCTTGGAGGACAGGAACTGAAAGAACTCCTTTTTCTCCCTCTTAGCATTTATCACTTTGATCTTCTGAAAAGAATGAAGCAATCCAATGCAGACAACCACTTGGAACAATAGTTCCAGATTTAGCTTTATCACAAAAATTTCAGAGCAGGATCTTTATCTTTGAACACAAGGAAGGTTGCTGTGACAAATCCTTGCTGAGGAAGGTTTTATCTGATCATTACTGACTTGAAATTCCTTGCCACGTGCAAAAAAAAAAAAAAAAAAATCCCCAAAGGAAAAAACAAATTGTGGAAAATCCATCAGTAAAGGAGTTTGGTGTTCTTTTCTTCCATGGATGGAAGTGACCAATGACTGTGTAGTCCAAAAATAAGCTAAAAGAAACCAAATTCAGCTACATTAGATGCTTCCGCAGAAAGTAAGCCTAGGTCAGTAGCTCCACTGGGTGAAAATAATGAATTCACTCTAAAAAGGGAAATCTGATGCTTTCTTTCTCCAGAAGTGTTTGACTTCACACCATCAGAGCATTGCTGAGGAGCTGGAATAAAACAATGTCTTTTCTATTGAACTATTGCCTCCTTTGACCTTGCTGTGTAGACCACCAAGTTCTCACTTTTGTGCTAGGTTGAAGCAATGGGGAATAGCCTTACATACGGTTAAAGAACATAGGTTTAAAGAGAAAAGCACCATTTTAAAACTAGTCAGTTCTATTGCATGGGTCATCGATTTTGGTCCAGGTGCTAAGATTTCTTTTCCTCTGCCGGTTCCAAAGGCTGGAACCCTGAACGAGCAGCAGAGGGCACTATTCCCACGTGGAAAGAAACACGACAGCCGCTGAGAACAACGGCTCCCTTTGAATTTATCTCTAAGAGTCCCTGTCACATTTAAACAAGACGGGTATTATTCTACAGCCTTTTGTCATCTGCTATTGTATAATGGCTCGTCCTCAAGACACCACAGCTTTACAGAATTAATAAACTGGATCCCACCAGCTTGCTCTTAGCTGTCGTCTTGGTTATCCTCTCCACCAGGGTGGATGTGGGAGGGAAGAGGAGGGGATGTGACTAATAATACTTACGTCAGAAGGGGGCACGGTTTTACTCCTGACTTTGTTTAGCCAGCATACCTGAGTGGTGACCTTGGTCAGACTCATACCTAGGCGAGACCTGAGCTAGGTATTTAGTTAATTTAGATAAAATCTCTCTGCACTAGGTATTTAGGTGTGTCAGTACGACACGGGGTGGTGACACCAAATATGCTCCAGTGTCTCTTGCATTTCCATAACACTGACTACTCCCCCTTTTCCAAACACCGATCATCTAAGTAAAGATGGTGAATTTGCATGGCAAAGTGTCCTGTGGTTCCAAGATACTGGATCCACCATCCCATGTCTGTTGGTTCGTTTTTACAGAAAATGCTGTTTAATACTCCAAATCATTTCTCAGAGAAAGACATGGCTCCTGGATTCAGTTCCTCTTGCAAATGGGGATAGAAAAATCCACAAGGAAATCAAAGGGCTGGAGCCATCTTTACCAAGTACTTCTGAGAATGTAAAAGATGGACTGATAAAAGCCCAGGATACTAAGGCCCATGAAAGGTATTCAGGGGCATCTATCTGGGCTCCTTCTAGATGGCAGTCAGCCTGAAGCTTCTCCCACTGTGGAGGAGTTGGTCGTGTCTCACCCTGAAGAGACAGCAAATCAGCTGGAACACAAAATTTGAACATTACTGGGACACAGTGGAAACTTGTGCAGTATACTCTTACCTCCTGCCCAGAATCTATAATACGCCTCCTGTACACAACATGATAGCCATGGAAAATATTTAAAATAAAATAACCCTAGAGACAGGCTGCATACCCTATATTTAGATTTCTAAATTTCTGTATCATTCTGAAATAATTCCACTGGATGCTGTAAGAATTTTAACAATGGGTGACTTCTAAAGGTTGACCAATGAGGGGAAATGACTAGATCATCCAGTCAAATGATCTTTCTGCCAAAGGAAGACTCTTCAGATAGGGAATATAACACTTCCCTTAAAGCAAAGCACCAAGTGGTGAGAACTACACTGCCTCTGTTGTCCTCCCAAGCTCCAGATCTGCTCGAGCTGGCTGCACTCATGCCCCACTTCATTCCTTAAACACAAGTGTTCACCACAGTGCTGCCCTTTGCTTGGGAGATAACCAGTGGAGTAAATGCGATCGGGGGAAGTCAATTACCTCTTGTAAATGATTCCTGCACAAAACTCAAGGTCAGGTTACCCCTGGGAACACCTTCCCGAGACAAAGCCAACCCGGTTGGGGGTGGGAGTCCCAGAATCCTGTCTGGAGGGAGACTTTAGCACCTGGTTGTGTACTGCATTGTGTAAATTCTGGCCCTTTCTGAGGGCTATTGTTTCAGGCTGACTCACCTGACTGAATGTATTCAATAGCACAGTTGAAAAATTTGGTTTCTCACACTAGCTTTGATTTTTATAACTGAAGGACTGCCCTTGTTCCTGGAGACACGTTCTCTTTATGTTCAAGTTGTGGCTAATTCCAATTCTCTAAGTAGAGTTTACAATACCTGCTAGAGACCAGACCTGTCTAGCATGGCTGCCAGGAGCCCACTTCACTTGGGGCCATGTTGTCCAGAGCAGAAGCTGCAATCCAGGGCCGGGGATTTAACTCGATGGCTTAAGTGCCTGCCTGGCAGGCACAAGGTTGTGAGTTCAATCCCCGGTAACCCCCCCTCCCCCCGCAAAAAAAGAAGCTGCAATCCAGTAACCTTCTGTTCCTTGCCACAAAGCCAAGCTTTGAGCTCTTAGTGGGGCTCCTGGTGGCCCCTTAGGGCACCCAGTTCCTCTGGCTTTCTCTTTGGAATTGTGAAAAGCAAGGACCACAGAAGCTTGGAGCTTTGGGTAGCTTCTTCTCCTGCTTATTAAGCAAAGACAACATTTGTCGCTAGATCCAATCATATCTAAAGCTTCACATCCCTGAACTTTCTAGTTAACCTATCAAATACATTTCTTTTTAGTTCCCTTAAGCAACTTGGAAATGAATTTCTCTCGTAGGCAGCTGGCTATCACCTGACTGATTTAGTGAAAATAGTACCACACTATGGATTAGAGATAAGGACAGAGAGTCCCAAAAAGAGAGCAAGTGATGGATCCCAGATTGTTTCTAAAGCAGCTGTATCCAAACTTATGGGGAGTATGACTTACTTCCCAGAGTACTTGGTGAAATGGGCAAAGCTTCTTGCAGGGTTACATCTGTTATTCTTTAACATTTCACGGAGGACTGCGGAAGTGCCAGCACACTGGGAAAGGAGCCAACACAAAATGGTTGTGTAATAAAAAGGAAAAAAGGCCTAGTAAGAAAATTAAAGACCTGAAAGCTCAACTTTTATAGCAGGAGAAAAAAAAATCACAGTGAGTAAATAATGTAAATAGAATAAGATACTGAGTTTACCTAAACCACACCCCACCACCACCACCAATCTCGTCCATTGGCACACCATAGGTAAATCCAACCAGGGACATGCCAAGCCCAAGAAGCCATGGCAAAGTTGGAGTCTGGAGAGAGGAGTGAGGAGATAGAGACCAGAAAACAGGGATCTAAAATGGAGGGAATTAAGGTCACCTAAAGTATTTTGCCATTTTCTGACTCCTAAAAAATGACTTTCCACACATGGGCCTTTGGCAGTTGTTCGGCCCCTTTGAGACACTTGGCACTAGTCAAAGGGCTGTCACTGGATCATGGCTTTGAATGGTGTTGTTTCTCCATCCCTTCCACCCCCCATTCAAAAGTATTACAGGTCTCCTCTTCGCAGGGCAACTTACAAGGAGCAAAGAAAGTAAAAACGAGCCGGGCGTGGTGGCGCACGCCTTTAATCCCAGCACTCAGGAGGCTGAGGTAGGCGCAGCGTTGTGAGTTCAAGGCCGGCTTGGGCTACAACGCGAGCGCAAGGCCGACCTGAGCTACATAGTGTGACCCTGCCTCAAAAAAACCAGGGCTAGGAGTTTGGCTCAGTGGCTCAAGTGCCTACCCTGGCAGGTGCGAGGTTGTGAGTTCAATCCCTGGTGCCGCAAAAAAAAAAAAAAAAAAAAAGAAAGAAAGAAAGTAAAAACGATGGACTCTTGGGTAGTGTGCTCCCCCATGACAACAGTAATGTTGGAAAGCATTCTGATCATGATCTAATCACTACTGCTTTTTCTATGAAAACTACCACAAGACTAACAGTTAAGATAGAAGCAAGTCCTGATTAACTTTCCCCAGTGCTTTGAAGATTTGGAATAAGTGAGAGTAAAAATGAAGAGAAAATTTAATGACTTAAAACAGTCTTGTAATTCATAACTTGGCTTCTTTTGACTTTTCTAAGCTTACATTTTGAAGTATTATTACAGACTTATTTGGAGAACCCAGATTTTCTGAAGCACTTTTTTTTTTACTTACTGCTTAAAAAGTTTCAATATATTTCTGCTAAACAGTGCCCTGTTCTTCCAACAAAAAGTGTTATATTTTATGCTTTTGCATGGTCAGAAGCAAAACAAACATAAAAGAAAACATATGGAGGGAAGGTTATTTCAGTCTTTTCTCTGTTCCCTTCTATTTTTACTTTCCATATAAATCAGTAAAACGTTATTCTTGAAAGCATATTTCTACATCACGCCCACTTTCTGTAACTGTTATAATACATGTTCTTTTGCGAACTAACATTAAATAAGTTTCCTTTGAGCATCTCTGACAAGCTTCTATATCTCAAACTCTTGCTTTTCACTTATCAAGTTAATGTAAAATATCTAATTTGAATACATTTTAAGCAGTCACTAAACAATTTTCTTACAACTATATACAATCATCTACAAGATGAGTCATTGGGTGGCTGATGTATTCCTCTCTTCATTCAGCTAATTATGTGGTGTCATCGAAGACCATAAAAGGTTAAAAGCAAGCAAGACACCAACTCATACGGTGTATAACCCTGCCTTCAAATTTGATCCCAATTCCTGGAAGAGACAAATCATAGTATTGAACATACTCACCTCGTATGAGGTAAACTAAGATTCATACTAGGCATTTGGAACAAACCCAAGATTGAATGGGGAAGATGGACTCTAAAGGGTGGTTAGGACCAGGGGAAGATGTTGTAAGTGCAGAGAAAGGCATAAGTGAAGACCGAATAGGCAGCCGAACCACATTGGGTGTTGAGGGGAGGTCAGGTGTGGTGTATTAGCAGGAGTAGATGCTTCGCATTGGTGAGTAGAGGCGGTCAAGCTGCTGAGTAACGAAAGCATTGTGGAGTCTTGAATGCCGGGTTCACGTGTTGGGCACTCTCCTGTGTGGGTGTCAATTAGACTGTGCAACAGAGCATCAAGACTCAGGTTCCTCTGGCTGAGCTTGGCCTTGAGGGTCACCAGTGGACCTGCCTGACTTTGGAGGGAGCTGAGTAGACAAGAGCCCTCTTGATCCAAGCACCGGTCGCAGACAGAAGGGGCACAGTAGCACCCAGCAACCCGTTATGCTTAGCAAACAGGCTGATTTCTTTGGGAAGGAACTGACTTCCTAGAACATTCAACAGTGCTATTCGATGGAATAGGCTCACTCAGCTCTAATGAACCTTCACCTAACTCTGTCAAATTCACATCGTAGATGCATTGAACCTCGTCAAAACATCAACCATAATAAACTTATATTCAGAACTTGATTTATAGATATTTTTTATTTTAGGTTAATTCAAAAAACCTGTGTATGTGTTAGAAAGCAGGGAGGTTTAATGTGTGCAGCATTATTTCATCTTTTAACAGTCTTTGCAAAAATGGTTCAAGGATAAAGACATTACAGAGGAGGAAATGAAGGGTGAGAAGGTTCAAGTAACTTAGGTGAAGTCAAACAGACATGAAATGGCAAAACTGGGATTTTAACCTTGTTCTGTTGGATGCTGCTTCCACTGCACAAGCAGACTGAGAAGTCGTCTTTAGAGATGTGTAAGCAGAATCTGTGAACAGTGGTTCTAAGACTCAGAAGAGAGAAGCACAAGGACCCAAACAGCCACAATCCCAATTTTCCAGCCACATCACTTCAGAAGGGACCACGGTCTTGTGGAATTCAGGAGTTAAATTTGATTTAATGGCTTTTTTAATCTCTCATCCTCTTTAGTCTGCAATCCTTTACCAAATTTCTGTTACTTTCTAATCATTTCCCATTTCAAGAGATAATTGAAACAGGAGAAGTTCTTTCCAGATAGAAGGAAATGTATTTTATAGCAATAGGTACCTGTTTCCCTAAAACACTAAAAGCCTGCTTCAAATACCATTCCTATTCTCTCTCTCTCTGTCTCTGTCTCTCTGTCTCCGTCTCTGTCTCTCTCTCTCTCTTTCTCTCCACACCTCTTTCAAAAATACATAGCAGCAGCAACAAAAATCCACAAAATCTAGTTGGAAAGTAAACCAGATCTGCGCTTGGTTTTTCAGCCAAAGTGGGAGAATGAGTTAGTTAGTTACAAGCCCTTTACAGTGCAAAAGAACAAAGGAGCAGAGAACTTTGAAATTAAAACCATACATTTCGTAGGAAAGGCCTCCAACCGGGGCTTGATTACTAATGAGGCGCTCTGCTTCTAATATGATGTGGACACATGCAGGAACCCTGCAGCCGTGGAAGGAAAGATGATTCCTTTCCAGAGAGAGCAGCACTCAGTGGCATTAGGATCCCTTGGATTCTGGATACCATACAAACCAGGGCTTGGAGGAGGTGCTCAATTTAACGACCCCACTCCTTTTCCTTCGCAGAAACCTTCTCCTCTCCCAGAACTTGCATAGTATTCTCCTAAATGTATTGGAAGTCAGCACATTTCCAGCTAGAGTGTGAATTCTGCTTCTATCAAATGAAACTGCCCTCCTGCCCTGGCATGTTCTCCTTGTGCATCATTATGATTAATTTCAGGTGGTGGGGAATGCCGTTTGTAGGTGAATGGCACGGTCCACTCAGGATGGCAAACACTGCATGTAATTCTGCAATCTCCTTGCCCTTAGGAGAAAGGTCATGTTCTTTCTAGCTCATAAGAATGAGGATTTAAAAATAGTTGGCTTAGGATCAACTCTGTGCCCTGTGAACTGCTGTGCCCAGACTAGCCTTTCTCCTTTCGGTTGGCAGAGATCTGCCCTTTCCTGCTCATTTTCCAGTTGATACCATCAAAGGGGAGTCACAACCAAAATGAAAATGTTTACTGTATGAGTCAAGAGTGTAGAGTACATTTGCAGTCAGTGAAAGCAACCAAGATTCATGAAAATCCTGAAATTGAGATTCAATGGGCCCCTGGCTCAGAATTAACCACTCGAGATTTCCAAGTCAATTGCCCCGGTCCGTGCTATTGAGCTTCCTCTAGTGAGCAAAAATCTTACTCTGTTTGTCATCACCACCAAAGGGAATGAAATACGCAAAACAAAAGCTGGTCAGAAATTGCTCTTTGTGTATTTCTGCTGCACAGTGATGGTTTCAACATCCGTGGAACACAGATTTCCCACTAAAGCCTCGCTGGAGGTTTCAGGTCATAGAAAGTGAGTTCATTCACATTTCTACCTTCTTCCTTTTTGCTATGGTTTATGTCTAGACCCCCCACCCTACCCCCTGGCCTTATATGCTGATAGCAGAG
Source organism: Dasyprocta punctata (assembly GCA_004363535.1). Lineage (NCBI taxonomy): Eukaryota > Metazoa > Chordata > Mammalia > Rodentia > Dasyproctidae > Dasyprocta > Dasyprocta punctata. The sequence continues at coordinate 28,208 of RJWM01005515.1, read as the reverse complement.
GCTTTTGAAAGGTGACTGGATGGTGTGGATTCATAGCTGATTTGCCATTTGGATATGGGGTCGGGTTGGAAGAGGTGGGTCGCTGTGGGTGTGACTTTGGAAGGTCCATTTCCCTTCCCTGCTCCTTCCTTGACTCTCTGCTTCCTGTCTGCTGTGATGTGAGCACTTGTGCTGCACCAGGGCCTTCTGCCATACTGTGTCTCCTTTGGAGTTGCGGACCATATACCGAAACGTGAGCCAAAATAAACCTTTCCTCCCTTAACTTGCAGGTGTCAGCTATTGTTTCTTAGTGATGAAAAAAGTGACCAAGACACTTTTTTTAAGGTCACATTTTTGCTTTCTGAGGTGGGGGTCTTGCTACATTGCCCAAATTGGCTATAAGGTCTTGAATTCAAGTGAACCTTCTGCCCCATCTTCCTGAATAGCTGGGACTAGAAGTTTGTGCCACCACACCCAACTGCATTCTTAAAAACTGAGGCATTTTCTTAAGATTCAAAGTAAAGAGGAAAGAAACTGTTCTTGTGTGCACCGTGGCAGCCGGATTCCCCCAGCGACAAATGTCTGCCTCACCCATCAGCTCTGCGGTGGCTCCCATGGAACTGTGAGGACAAATTCATTTGGAGGCTGCAGAGGATGTGAGGGAGTGAATGTGGAGGGAGACAAGAATTCACAGCTCTGGGAGCTGAGGCTGAGGCTGGCGAGGTGGAATCAAGAACAGGCCCAGCCTAACTGCCAGTGATGTCTGGCTCTCGGCCAGTCACTCTCTCATTGGCTGCAACCCACAAACTCAGTTGGTGACAACATGCACTCACTGTGCCCTTGGGATTCAAGGACACTTAGGAAAGAGGCTGCACAGAGGGGCTTCTCATTCAATGGGAAAGGTAGGAAGTCTGTAATAAGCTAGTGCTGCCGAAGGCAGTGGAAAAGCCATCCCTGAGATGAGCTGGGTTTTGAAGGCTGAGTGGGAGATTGCCAAACACAGAAGGAGAATCTGAAGGAGTCCCGGTTACACAGATGAGGCCCAGCCTTGCTGTGGCAGGAGGATGAGGTGTGCAGGAGTCCGGATGTTGCCCCTCTCTTCATCACCAAAGAATAGGGCGGTGTGACCAACAGCAGTGCTGCAGAGAGACTGAGGGAAGGGGATATTGCAGGTAGAGAGACCAGTGTGAGGTTTTTCCACATCCCGGCAAGTGCTGATGAAGGCATGGGCTAAGCAAGATGGAGAAGGAAAGTCACCTCTTAAAAAGACTTTGGGGACTGGACATAACTGGAATGACAGGAATGGACAGGACTGGTTGTGGGTAGTAAGTGAGAAGGCCACAGAGATTTCCAGTTTGGAGGACAAAGCTGGAGGTAGCAATCCTGAAGGACATTGCTACTGTGTCTCTCTGCCTGATTCTGTCTCTCTCCACCTCTGTTCTATCTTCCTTTCTGCTTCCTTTTTTCTGACACTCTATTTGTGTTTGGCTCTCACTGTCTCACAGTGTAGCTTCTTGGTACACATTCTTCCCATCCTTCACTCTGATTGTGGGGAGCCATTGGAACTAGAAATTGAACACACGTGCAGGGCTGCAGCATAGGACAGGGCATGGCCAACCTGAGAACAATGAGACATCTCAAAGGGCAAGATAAGATCACAGCTGAGGACACCTGACCCCAATTAACTAAATAAAGACTGTAGCTGTAGGCATTTCACTCCTGTAGTAAAATGCAACTTGAAGATCTCCTAAGATACATCTCCTAAATTAACATAATTTTTCTCTTAGAAAAGTACTTGAACCACTCCCAAGGTCTGTTCAGTTTCCTGTGTTTTCCACTCTAACTCCCTAAATAAATATGGGCCACCCAAAGACATCCCCTGTCTTAGCCACCAGAGTCCCCAAACTCTGAAGAGGGTTTTGACCCTCTTGGAGCCTTAAAATCATACCACTTATCTCATTTATTTAAGCCTTTGCTGTAAACTCATTCAGGAGATTGGGGATCTAGGCCAGGTCCCTGATAACTGGCGCCCGAATAGGGACCTGAAATCCTTGGACTTTTAGCCTGAACGAGTAAGTCTGCCTAGGGTGGAAAGTGTGGAAATGCAGAAGGCCTTCACAGGATGGAAACATCACTGGGGATGCCTGGAGAAGAGGGAAAAACAAGAGTGAGTCTTGCTGCTGTGAACAAGCCATTTTATCCATGAGTAAAAATAGGATAAATGTCCATAGTCAAGGAGCAAAGGTACTCACAGCTGCTCCAAGGTCTGCTCAAATGCTCAGGGGTTTATATGCCAAAAAAAGACCTAGCAAAAAATGTTGAAAGAGGTAACAAAATATAATCCATGGTTTCCTTAGACAGACCTTATAGATATTGATAATTGGGAAAGAGTTGGAAAAAATCTTTAAAAGGCACGTAGCACAGGAAAAATGATTTCCCCTGAGATGTTCTCAGCTTGGAATCTGATTCCTTCAGTTTTGAGTCCATTTACTGTGAGCCTCTTACAAAATGTTTTGGCTACATATCAGTTGACACCTTATGATATCAAACATCTGATACAGACATGCCTGTCTCCTGCTCAATTCCTTCATTTTGATATAAAGCTAAAAACTCTTATTTTGAAACAAGCTCATATAAACAGAACAGGTCCCAATTCATGTCCAGCAATATATCAGGTAATGCTTTCTGGGACAGGAATAAATGTGCTGCTTGGGGAACAGATTCAATGTTCTGATGAGCTATATTTCCAATTGGTAGATTTGATAAAAGGAGCATGGATAACAATTTCAGAGCAAGGACCCCAAGAACCTTTTACTCAGTTTGTGGCCAAATTACAAGAAGCTGTTCACAGACAGGTTTCAAACACAGAAGCTGGGAACATTTTAACTCTATGATTAGTGTATGAAAACACCAATCAGGACTGTAAACAGGCTTTAAACCCTGTAAAATGGACTAATGATTTAACAACATATATTCAAGCTTGTCAAGACATTGGAACTGAATTGTAGAACACAACCATGATGGCTCAGGCTATGGCTAGTCTTGCAAATACAAAAGAAAGTAATGTAAAATATTTTAACTGTGAAAAACTGGGACATATTAGAAAAAATTACAGAGTTCTTGCTGGATCTAATAGGGCAGGTGCTACGGCTTACAGAGTCACTCTTATTGGAGGTGACCAGCCTACCCCAATTCCCACAGGAATTTGGGATCCCCCATCTGAAGGAACAGTTGGTCTTATATTGGGAAAGGCTGAACTAAATCTAAAAGGAATAACTTTGGTGGTTAGTGTGATCGACAGTGATTGTAGAGATGAGATACAAGTTCTTGCATGTGCTACAGATCTCTGGGTCCATGAACAGGGAGATTATGTGGCACAGTAGGTTTTGTTACCTATAGATAAACCTTTCTTCTTAAAATATAGACAACTCAAGAGGGAGCAAGACCCTCAGAGCAAGACTACAAAAAGATAGATTTATTTTACATAGGAAGTGACTAAAAACAGGCCTGTGTGTTTTATACAGATTAATGAGAAGTGCTTTGAAGGTCTACTAGACACTGGTACAGATGTGTCTGTAATTGCATTAGGACACTGGCACCACATGACCAACACAAAGGACTCCTATGTCTCTTATCTGGCTGGGAACCCCTCAATATGTATTGCGAAGTGCCTCACCCCAGCCTTATGACAGGCCAAACCAACAAAAAGATTTCTTTTTACCATACATGGCACCTATTCCAGTTAACTTGTGGGGAAGAAATTTATTACAAAGATGAAAATTAGTGCTCACTAGTAATTTGATTTTAAAACTAAACAAACGGGTTCCAACGTGGAAACTAAAAAGGTAGATTCAGGTCTTAAGATTAAGCCAACCATGGCTGGGATGGGATATCAAGAAGACACGTGACTACAAAAAAACTCACAGGGAATCAAAAAGCCTGTTAAAATTATACCTAAAAATGATAGGCAAGATATCTTATATCGGCAAGTTTTTTTTTGACAAGTGCCGTTGATGCTTCTCCCCCTACAACAGCTAGTAGGGGAAGGATTTACATTTGTGCCTTACATATGTTAATAAAGAGTAAATAGCCCTTTTCTTTTCTGTGTGCCTAGAAGACCGATGTGCATTTGTTAACATATAAATGTGATTGCTAGATGATAATTAATAAGTTAAACCTGTGAGCTTCAAAGACACAGAAATTTAAGTAAAACCTAGCCATGCCCACCACCTCCAGGCAGGGAGACAGGAGCCACAGCCTGAGGTGGAAACCATTAATGGCAAAGGAGAAGTCAAAGCATCTAAATAAAAAATACGGTTTTTCTTTCCCTCTGTATCTTACCACAAAAATTCCTTAAAATCCTCAGGTCTAAAAATGGTTAAATGTGCTCACAATTCAAATTTCAAAAACCAAAAGGGGGAGTTCACCTCATAATAGATTTCACTTGGCAGCATATGCCATTTAAAATTTTTAAATTCTAATAAAGAAGACACTACCACAGCAGAAAGATAATGCAATCAAATAAAGCCTTTCCTTTGGAAAGATCTTCATATTGGACAATCAAAGCACTCAGCCCGGTGCTAATTTGGGGTCAAGGGTGTGCTTATGCTTTTCCAGTAAATGCTAAATGGCCTATCTGGGTGCCAATGTGTGCTGTTTGGCTTCATCATGGGCCCAAATGCAGAGAAGGAGTTGATTCCACCTCTTAAGAAGTGGATGCTCAGTCCTATGACAGTGATGCCTCAGAAACTGTGCCTCAACCGATAGAAAAGGATGAAGCTAGAACCAACCCTAATTGACCCAGCATGCCCAGAAGATGATAAATATGAAACCAAAGGTCTAAACAGTTGATAATCAGACTGAAAGTTTAATGAAAGTAGGGGTCACAAAAGTTACTAGCATTCTTAAAATAAAATACAAAATACATATTAATTATAGAAAAGATTTTGTCTTTTCCAAAATTCTTTTTAAAAGACATCTCTGCTAATTGACCTACAACAATTCTGACTAGTCAATTTATAGTTATAAATTCTAAATTTGTAAAAAAGTTATTGTAATTCAATTTGGTTAAAAATATATCTGAGTGCACTGTGATATTGTAAGATGTTTGTCAGTCTGCCTGGGTATCTGTTGTCTATTGGTCCAGTGTGTTTGTAAGCAGTTGCTGGGAGTCGTTGAGCTAGTGATCATTCACACATGTGGAGCAGAAAGCACAAGTGCCTGTATAGGAGTGCCCAAGTGGCATGGAACACCTGAGAAAGGCCCCGAGGGCATGGGGTGCTGGAGGTGACAGGTGTTCCAACACCGAGAACACAGGGTGTAAGAAGTGAGCTAGTTCAGCAAAGGGGCATGATACAAGTATATAAATAGCCCCAGGAACTTAGAGAATTCTCACAGACCCCCGACAAGTTGTGTACTTGTTTCTATGTCTGTTCGAATCTGTACAGATTGTCTATCCATGTTTATCCATTTGTAAACAGTTGTTGTTTTTATTTTGAGCTCAATAATTTTTCTCTTTTTCCCTTTTTCTCTTGCATTTTTAGATCATTTGATCAAAGGTTTGTTTGGGTTATTGATTTACAAATCATGCTTCCACCTTGGTTGCCACCTGGTCCAAATGACAGAAAGACTGGATATGTAAATGTAATATATATTGTTGTTTATTATGGACTTGAGAGTCTCAGTATTTAAAAAAATTAATGGTTTAAATATTATGATTGAGTCTTTTATCAGTCAAAAAAACAAATAAAAATATTTTATTAAGATGAATAAACAAAATCCCTTGGGGTTGGGATTGTTGGACAAGACTCCAATTGAGGAATAAGAAAGCAGCTTCCTAATAACACTTTTAACCATTCTTGTTCATTGATTGGAGGCCCCAGTGATCTCCACAGCCTTAGGGGAGACACCCCAACTAAAGTTTCAAAATATATTACTGTAATATGTTCACATTGGTCATCATCAAAAGAAATAATACAATAAGTTTATTGATTTAAAGATGCCCATGCAAGGTTTCATATGGCTATGACAGATTGTTATTAACCTCATGGTATATTAATGTATTCATGCTTCCAGATATGCAAGTCTTCCAAATTGTAAAACAGGGATTGTATATGGTGACAAAACTTCGTTTCAGATTTAGACCTCTGCCTTCAGCAAATGCTTATGTGATGTACATCCCATTAAACATCAACAAGTTAGAAAAAAGTTCTTATGTATTAGATAGAGATGATTGACTATAAGGGGTATTTTATGTCACAATGGGAATTCAGATTGTTACAAAATATCATAATTGTCATTATATGATAATATGTATTGTTTTGATTCCTAATTTACTATGCAAAATATGTAACTGTTAGCAATCTATAGGTATTCAAATGTTAAAATATCCATGGATAGTAAAAAATAAGTTTCATTTAATGTTCTAAGGTATTTCATATTTAGATAAGACAGTAATGTTAAGCTTACTGCCTCTAATACACTGTATTGTTATCAATCTTTTCTTCTGGATGTTCAACAACTAAGCTTTAGAGACCAAAACTTAGAAAGACAGATGGGCTAAGAGGATAGCCAATATTTTGGCCTCAGCCCTTCAAAGTCAATGAAGACTCAAGACATAAAAGAACCTCTGCTTGTATCATCCATAGACACTCAGTGAGTCCCTGGTCTTCTGATCAAGAAGATTATGAGACCACAGAGGAAAGTGATCTTTGATGTATGGTGTGCCTAAGGAGAGTCACCAGGAGAAAAAGTCTCCCAAGTTTCAAAGAAAGCAACTTGGTCAAGCAATGACCATGACTCGTCCTGATGGTTGACACTGACTATAGAGCCAAGAGATGCTATGCATGGTTCCAAGACAGTTCCTAAGGAGACTTAACTGACCTTGATAGGTAACAAAAAACTGATTCTATTTAATACAGGTCTCATCTCAACTTGGTCTTGAACCTCCTATAGAAAAGTATAACTTCAAAAGGTATAATGCAATGCCATAGTAAAGTGTTAGCTGTAAAAGAAGCTAAAATCACTTACATCTTCTGACAATTGCTGGCTACACTGGTAACTGATTATTGTTGTGGATTGATGGACTGTACAGGGTTTAAATTACGAGAATTCTCCTAATGCAGCTTCTCCAGGTTCAAATGACCACCCATCCTGTGCAACAACTAAACGAAAGGGAGGAATATGTTGGGAGCCCTCGGAACTGGATATTGTGCAGGGCTGCAGCATGGGCTGGGGCACCACCAACCTGAGAACAATGAGATGCCTCAAAGGGCAAGATAAGGTCACAGCTGAGAACACCTGGCCCCAATTAACTAAATAAAGACTGTAGCTGTAGGCATTTCACTCCTGTAGTAAAATGCAACTTGGAGATCTTCTCCTAAGATACTTCACCTAAATTAACATAATTTGTTACTTAGAAAAGTCCTTGAACCACTCCCAAGGTCTGTTCAGTTTCCTGCCTTTTCCACTCTAACCCCCTCCTTGTATGAAAACTAAATAAATACTGGCTACCCAGAGATATCCTCTGTCTTGCCACCAGAGTCCCCGAACTCTGCAGAGGGTTTTGATCCTTCTGGAGCCCTAAAATCATACCACTTATCTCATTTACTTAAGCCTTTGCTGTATACTCATTTGGGAGATTGGGTATCTAGGCCAGGTCCCTGATATCTAATGACCAACTCCTTTTTCAATCACATGGATTACATTCCAGATGTCACATCTTTGATTTTCCATGGCCTTCATTCAATCCTATGAAATTCTTCCACTTTCAATCTCACTGTTCATTTCCTTGTTAAAATTTGCAATAAAGATAATCCAGTGGAACCAACTCTTCTTTCTGAGATGGTTCAGAGAATCAGTCATCCTAGCTGCTTCCCAGAGTCACCTGAGGGACATTTCAAAACATAGCAATGCAGCCTTATCCTAGGCCTCCTCAGAATCTTTGCGGGTGGGAAGCCCAGCATCTGTATGACTAAGTTCCATGGTGAACTGATGCCCAATAAAACCAAACCATGGATGTGACTGGTGAATTGTAAATGGTAGCACACTGAGAAGAACTTGGGTCCAGTGCTTGGACTGGTCCAGTGAGTTTCAGCTGGAGAGAGTGGATGGAGTAGAGTCACAGTGTATAAAACACAACCACTGGAGACTCTGAGAAAAGAGATCTTCTTAAAACTGGCTATGATTCTAAAATTACCATGAAATACATTTGCTCCAGGAAATACATTAGTCCTGGAGGGCTAGATGCTCAAGATGGACCTATGGTGCCCATGATGAGTTCCATGGTGAACCGTGGAGGAGGGGTTTGGGGATCTCAGGGAAAATCTTCCTGGGAGATGGTATCTGTGATGCACTTTGAGGAAATGTTTATGATTCATAGGGCGAAGGAGAGAAATAGGACTACGAGTAGATGAAAACAGCAGATCCAATGTAGAGGAGGTGACTTTGGGACGCAGTGGGATTAGAGATCCACACTTCATGATTTCTTTGCCACCCTACCCTCAACCCATAGCAGTTCTTTAAAAAAAAAATGCTTCAGCTTTTTTATTCTGGCAATGGTATAAGTCTGTGCCAGAAATGAAGTTCTGCCCAAAGCGGAATAAGGTGATCCCTAAGAGGATGGTGAGACATGAGACCAGAGAGTTATGCAGAAGCACAGTCGTGAAGTCTGCTGTTCCATTTACTAGATTAGCAACAATCATTTACCAGTCACCTATTTGCCAGATACTTTACATGCATTAGTTCATTTACTTCTCACAGAACCCCAAAGGTAAATATTATATTCATGTGGCACACAAGAAAACAAAGACTTGAATTTCTCTACCCTAATCACAAAGCTAGAAAATGACAGAGCTGGAGTTTGAACCTAACCGTTAAAGTTCTCATTCTCTAAATTTACAAATGGGCAGGGGAGAAGAAGGAATCCTATATTTGGGAATGAAAGATGAAGATCAAACTATGTAGTGGAAAATAATGCACAGAGGGGTCATTTCAACACTGGACATATAGGAAGTATTATAAATACTCTGCATTTTATATTTTATTCTACTTCAAACATTTTAGAAAAAGAAAGAGTACTTCTCTTAGGTAGATTTTTGCATACACACCCAATATGTAAAATGAATGAAAAGGGGAGCCACTCAGGCCAATAGGAGGTGGGAAGCTCGTAAGACATTGGCATCATTCTCTCTCTCCTCTCCATCGTTTACCAAAACTGCAGGGACTCCATGGCTACTACGTATAGCCCCGAATAAGGTCCAGAGTCCTCAACATCTTTCTACATACCACTCAAGTGGATTGGTCCAGAATGCAAGCAAATGCCATGTGGTGGCAGAGGTGTATCTTTGCCAAGGTGGAGTACTGTGGCTGGAGCGTGAGGGCTCTGGCCTCCAGGAGGACCCCTCCTGTGTTGTATACTCCCGTGACCCAGAGAAAGGCAGAACCCGTCACAGATCTGGCTTAATGACTGCCGCAAGGGCGGTCGTCTCCTTAGAAAGGCCCTGCCTTTTATCCTCAGAGGCCACAGAAGCAAATAATGAGGTTGAACCTTACTTTGGAAGGGAAATGCCAAGGCTGTTTGAAGTCTTTGATTGGCCTTGGTGGACAATAAAGTCACCCAAGGACAATGCTCTGTTGTTGGTCATCTGTTTATTTTAGGGTTCATTCCAAAGGGAAGATAAAATGCATCATAAACTGATTTGCATCTGTGCAGTTAGAATCTATTTTGTTGCCAGTGCTGGCTAATACTCAGCTGCTACTCCTTTAGGTAAGTGAGGAGAGTTTGAGCAATGTGATCACTACGGTGAGCATCTTCTACTTTCCCAGCACTGAAGCCACTGGGTTTTCAGTACTAATAACAACAAAGCCCTGGGAAACCAGGATAAATTGCCACCTTATTACAACCCTAAACAAAACAAATTTTAAGGTGGTAACGTGACTATGACACTTAGGGCAGGTTATTGTTTCAGGGATTCACGGAAAGTAAATCACTTTTGTATTTCAAATGTAATCTTTAATAATCAACTCAAAGCACTTACATTCTTTGTGTCACATATCCAACAAATATACTCATTGTTTCAATGCAGGAACACAAGTTTAAAATCCAGTTAGATACACCTGAATATTCACCTACCATTTGTGGTGGTGAATTTTATGATTCAGCTCATTTAGTCATGGGATCTAGCTTTTTGGTCAAATATTACTCTAAGTGCTTCTGTAAAGGCATTTTTTGATGACATTCACATTCATTTGAGTAGAATTTGAATAAAGCAGATTACTGTGCATGACAATTGGACAATCAATTGATGGCCTAAGTAGGCAAAAAAGACTGAACCCTGGTGATGAAGAGGGATGCTACTAGCAGACACTTTTAGACTTGAACTGCAACTTTTCCCTGGGTCTACAGTCTACCAGCCCACCCTGCAGATTGTGAATTTGTATCTCTGCAACCTTGTGAGCAAATTCCTTAGAATAAATCATCCAGAAAGCTAGACAGCTGGCCAGCCACCATCCACCCATCTACCCATCCACCCATCCACCCATCCACTCATTCATCCACCCCTCCATCCACCCACCCACCACCCACCCATTTACCCATTCATCCATCCATCCATCCATCTACCCACCCATTCATCTACCCACCCATCTGCCCACACACCACCTACTCACCCATCCATCCACCCACCCATCTTATTTACCTATGTATGCATGTATATAACTAATTAAAAAAACTTACTAGAAACTAATAACCTGCTAAAGTTGTTTGGACCTTTGTAAATTTAGAGGAATTTCCTAGCATTGCCCCACCACTTTGAAAAACTACTTTTCATTCAGTAAACATTTATTGAATCCTCCTGTATCTCCTTGCTTGCTTGTATACTTAGAACACAAAAGTGATTTACTACCTGAACATCACCTGTGGCATACATACCATACAGGAGCCACCTTTACATATACCCAGCTTCATTCATTAAATCTCGACTTGTCACGCACAGGAGTTTAGTAATTTGAATTGTTCTTGGCTTAATGGATTCATTGTTTTTATTTTCTTAATTCCAAGTATGGCCCCTTCTGTGGCCATCCAAATCTCAATCTCGTGGCTTACACAGTTTAGAAGTTCCAGTGATTAGTAGTTCTAGCTTTCCTTCCCTCCTTTTTCTCAGTTCATTTTTCAATGAACTGAAATTTATTTACATTTTTTTCCTGGAATCGTTTCAGTTTGCTTTTCTGGCTTCTCTTGAGAGGGAAGCTTCATTTTCATTCCTTTGCCCTATATGTACACACACACACACACACACACACACACACACACAAGACCTGTTTGATTTTTTTTTTCTTTTGTGGCACTGGGGTTCAAACTCACAACCTCATGCCTGCCAGGCAGGTGCTTAAGTCACTGAGCCAAACTCCTGGCTCTAGTTTTTTGAGACAGGGTCGCACTATGTAGCTCAAGCTGGCCTTGCACTCATATTGTAGCCCAAGCCGGCCTCGAACTCACAATGCTGCTCCTACCTCAGCCTCCCGAGTGCTGGAATTAAGGCATGAGCCACCATGCCTGGCCTGTTTGAATTTGTGTTTAACACAATGTGTGCAAACGTTTTCTCCTCCTTGTCTCCACTCCACATCCTGTTTGTGAGGCTGCTGATCTGGTTGGTGGGAAGTCTGCTCCCTTCTCCTCCATGACTCTGCATTTTGTGGAGGGAACTCGGTGAGTCTGCCCTGCTACGTGTGCAGAGCTCTTTGGGCTCTTAGCCAGTTCCACTGCAGGGCAGCATGTGCAGGCTTGCGCGGTTCCTAGAACTCATACTGGAATCGAGAAGTGACTCTTGAATCAGACCCACACCCTTGTCTCAGAGCTTCCCTAGCTACACCTGATCATGAGACACCACTGGTAAAATGGGTCCTTTGCTCCAAGAAAAGCCATCTGTGCAATGTTAATAGAGTCAGCCTTCTGTGGGTCCTTAGCTGTGATGTTGGTAGAGATACTGTACTGAAGGCAGAAAATTGGTTCTTTTCTGGAGTATCAATTCAGGCCAGCGTGAAGCACTACATCCTCTAAAGCAGAAGGGCTCTGATGTCATGGGCCTGCCACCAGGTGACTGGCAGCTCTGCCTAAAATTGGAGCCATATCGGAGGCTTATTGTCACTCTCTGTCCCCTCAGGGTGGGAGTTCAGGAGTGGCAGCCACAGTAGCCAGACTAGCTTCACTGAGAGGGAGCCTGTGCGTTTGACCTGTGCTTCACTTGCCAACATGTTTTCATGGCCACGTTGCAGAAACTCTAGGATGACTCTGTAAGGAGCTGATTGAAATTCATAGCTTCTACTTTGTTTCTGAGAACTTTGTATTAGGATAGGTACTCTCAGATGGGGATTAATAGGAGCCAAAAGATAAGTATGCATTGTATCTACTCCCTTGTGTCTGTACGTGTGTTTCCACTAGAAATTCTCGTCCCACATCCTTGAATCTTATTCCATCTGAATATCAACCAATCGATCAATCACTTTCTACTGCCCAGGAGTCAGAACACAGTCATGAATCACTTAATATTTTGATCAAAAATGAAACAAGTATGGTGATTCCTAAGATTATGTCACCTGGTGACTTATAGTCATCTTGGTTTGTGTAAATGCACTCTATGATGCTTGCACAATGACAAAAATGTCTTGCAATGCATTTCTCAGAACATGTTCTCATTGTTAAGTGACTCCTGGCAATGCATCTTTTGCACTAGTTACTTCTTCAGTATGAAGCGGGTAACCATGTGCATTGCTCCTAACTGTGCCCAATGAGAGAATTTCTCCAGACTACTCCTATGCCAATCCTGAGGCTGTTAAACAGCAGCTTCAGTTCCTTTTTTGGCCATCACCAATGTGCTACATCACTCTTGTGTAAAGCAGGCCCAACTCTTTTCTCCCTTCATCAGTTGGCCACAGGATAACCATGAGGATGTCATGGGTATGGACTGAAGCAAAGATCCCAGGACAATAGTGATAGGTGAAATGAGTCTAGACCACCTGTTTGTGCAATTTTCTCAGGTGTTCTGGACTGAGGTAAACTTAGTCCTGAGTGTATTCTGTCCCCATGTAATGGATGATTGCCTTAGTCACATGGTGTTCTGGCTTATATCCAGATGTCCCCCAAAGCCTCATGCACTCATAGGTAGGGTTTTGGGGAGTGACTGGTTTATGGATAGGTGATACTGGATCATGGGTCTGTGATACTGGATTAGCCCACTGATTGGTTTACCATAGTTCTGGGTATGGATGATGGACTTACTGAAGTGGGAAGACCCAGGCTGGGTGTGGGTGGTACCAACTAGGCTTATAACCTAGATGGAATAAAAAGAGAAAGAAGAGGGAAGTTGCACTGCTTCCTCCCTACCCTGCCATGGACTGTTTCTCCTCTGCCATGCTGCCCTGCCTTGGAGCCAGCCAACTGTGTACCTTGACCAGCTATGTACTAAAACGTTTCCTCCTTTAACTCATAGATATCAGGTATTTTGTCCCAGCAATGAGAAAGTAACTAAGACATATGGCCTTATGATTTTGTAGATCTGGTAAGATGATAAACAACCATGGTTTCACAGCCACAATTTCCCAGCCACTTCATGTTTCATGGTGGAGATGAAATTTCTGTCCGTGACCACTTTCATGCTGTTGTTTAAATGGGGAGTTGTTTTGTGCCACAAAAAAAAATACGGGTTTGCTCAGAATCCTGTGGCTCTGTGCTGTCATTCCTCTAATGAGACTTTTCAGAGAGTCTACTCAACGTTCTTACCTGGATACCTTTGGAAGCTTCAGACCAGATGAGTGATTGGTTTAAGAGGCAGCAGCTGTCACTGCAGCCTGAGCTCACTATAGAGAGCCCAACATTCAAGTCAGCTGTCCTCCTATCTCACTCCTAACAATATCCTAGTCTGCTACCTATCACCTTAATTCCTGAGGCTCAGACCACCCCGCACCACACAATTCTCAAATATTACATAATTACTGGCTGGGAGGCAGCAAGGAATGATGGTACACAGATCAATCGTGGAGAGCGGGCAACCCACTCGGGACCCCTTCTGTCTCTCTCAACAGAAGCTTTCTCAGTAAATACTTCTGCTCAAATAAATTAGATCAGACCTCAAAAAAAAAAAATTGTGAAGAGCGCTGGTATCATCTCACAAGACTTCATGTGATGTTCTTGCGTAGTCTCCAAGTGAGGTCTCCAGAGAGGACTGGGGAAATTTGGACATTTGAGATTATCAGACTTGTCCATGCAAATGTCCCCATCTTGGTTCAGGCATCTACTCCTCCCAATCATGGCCTTTCCTTTGACACAGGGGACATTTGGAGGCTATGCATGTTTTCATCCTCATAGGTTTGCCACTCTATTTTTAAAATTTTTTAATCTTTATTTTAAAGAGGATAAAACAGAATAAAACCAATTAAAACAAACCAATGTAAGAGATACAGGTCTTCAAAACATTACAAAATCAATGATAGTTACCAAAATGCCTTTTGATGTCTTCAAAATAGCCGCAGATAGCTTTGGACATAGTAAAAATCAAACAGAACAGAATACAAACAATAAAAACAAAACAATGAATGCAATAAAGGACTTCAAAACAAGCTAATAGTAAATCTAAAATTGCTACCATAATTGCTATCTTTGAAATAGCTTCTCCTGCCATTGGATTTGACATAATAAAACAAAGCAAAAGAGAATAAAACACAACTCAACAAAACAATGGAAAAGTTATAGGACTTCCAAAACAAGACCACAGGGAATCAACAATGGCTGAAGCCCTCAGAAGGAGTCCCCGCTAGATGACACACTGCTTAGCAACATCCTCTGAATCTATGATCACACCACTGGCCCTCGACCTGCAACATTAGTGAAAAAAACAAAGCACCACTATCATCACAGCCTGTGGTTCTCTAGATAAGCCGATTACTTACAGGGCAGGGGTTGGGGGGAGACTGGTACTTCTTGTTTGTCAGCCCATGCACGGGAAGGGGCCGGGGTCTGTCTGTTTCCGTCAAGCAGTGGCCCCTGCATGGTGCTGGTTCACAGACTGGGCTTGCTTGCTGGTGTGGCCTTGTTCTCTCTACCACCACCCATGAATGGCACTGACTCACTGGCAGAGTCTGGGGTGTGTCTGTTCCAGTCTGGCGGTGGCCCATGCATGGTGCTGGTTCCCAGACTGGGAGGTTTGCCACTCTATAACATGCACTCCTGACACTATTTTCCTTCCTCCTCTGCCTTGAAGTTGCTGCAGAGGCCCTCTGACTTCCACAGCATCACTTATGCAAGCTGCTAGCTTCCCTGAGACCATGATTCAGGTTTGCAAATCTTCCACTATAATCCAAAGCAGCATCCATATGATCATCATTTCATCTCACTGATCAAGTATGGCAGCCAGTTCAGATGCCAGTGTCTTTGCCTTCACACTGGTTTTACCCCTCTCAGTGGAGGGGTAAAAGTCCTATCCTGGAGATCTGTTTTTGGAAGGCACTCCATGTCCTGGTCTGCATCCTTTAGAAAACTAAACCTGAGACAAAAATCTTATGCACTCAGTTTATTGTAGCATAGGATTCCAGGGAACAAGGAAAAATGGGGCAGGTTGTGAGGGAAGAACAACTGTGAGGATGTACATCAGCAAATTAGCCAGAGCTAACACAACACCCTGGTGGCTCAGTATTGAAAAGTCATCTCCAGGGATGAGATGAATTGTACGGAAACAATGACCTCTTGAAATAGTCTGTTGGGTAAGCATCAGCCCAAGGAGATTGCAGTTTGTGTGCAGATGTCCCCCCTTGGTCAAAACTCATCCACTGTGTCCACTCCCCCTCCCCCACATCCAAGTTCATTGACAATGTCTCAAGTAGCCGCTGAGCTTCTGAGATCCAGCCCAGGTAGGGTATTTCTGTGGTGGCCTCCTTTCCTTGGTCAAAGGTGCCTGTTGATTCTTCTCCACCTGGGATGGTAGCCCCAGCAGTGACAGTTGGTTTTGGAAGCTGCAGCAATGGAGAAAACAGTTGTTGAAGTCATTATGGTTAGAGAAGATCTGCCACCAAAACCAGCCTCCAGGGGCAGTAGGTGAGGAAGTGGGGTCTGAGGTGCACATATGCTGGGCCTAGTGCATTCATTTTCTCTTTAAGGAAATAAAGCTTGATATTAAAGTTCAGCACGCATATTAAAGGTATTGTAAGTGGGCGCTCTACCTCTCTTAAGAAAAACTTTCTCTTAGTTCAGAATTTCATAGGCCCACAGGACTGGATAGCTCTGTGCAATTGCTTTGTTCAGCCTCCATATTTTTCAGGTGAAGAGCGTGGGCTTTGGAAAGTTTAAATGACCTTCTTGGGTCAAATGATAAATGAGGAAACAAGGACACTGCCTGCACTTCAGTCTGAACTCCACAATATCGCCGATGAAGCACTCTGCCCTCGTCGTTATCGGTCTCTTGAAGTGTTAGCTTAGTGAGGTAATGTCTAAAGGCCATTTTAGAAACACTGAAAGAAAGATGTTATGTCGAAATGCCTTTGTTGGTTTTGGAATGAAACTTCTTTGAACAATACCAGCCTTGTTGATGAATCAAAGTGAGTGTTATAAGAGTCTACATCTCCAGAGCAGAACCTTGTCTTTAGAAATGAAAGAGTATAATACAAAGAAGGAAGAACAATGAACAAAGGTAGAGTTACCTCTAGGTCTGTTGTTCTAAACAAAGCTCAGAGATGGACTCCATGGCCTCCTGCCTATGGTCACTGCACTTGTACCCAGGTGGTAGCCTTGAATTCTGTGCCAGTTCAGCACAATTACCAAGGTGACAACCATAGATGTCAGAATGCCAATGCATGCCTTGGGTGGAAACTTCTTATTCCTTGAAATTAACCCCACACCCATCAAATCCAGGTGCTTTGCCCCCAGTGGACACTCCAGCTGCCATGTCACCTGGAGATTCATGCCCTCCTGACACCATGCTAAGGGGCGGAGACTACAGCTCATCTGCTGACAGCCTTCATTTCTGTGGCAACTGAAGCTACTGTAGGATACACCAATTTTCTTTTGTTTTATGTTCCAAACAGAATCCTAGGAAATTTCTTGTTTTTATTTCCCGTCTGGGAACATTTTTTAAAAAAATTCTTATGTGCTAAAATCTGTTTCCTATCATGTTTTAAATTAGCCTGGCAACCTCATTGTTTGAATATCTGCCCCAGCTCTGTGGGAGGAAACCGATGAGCTGGCTTTGAAATTACACACACAGGAGCCAATCACCACGGGCCCTGGCTCTGGCTTGGGATGTTTTCTGCCAAAAGCAGAGTTGCGTTTCTGATCTCATAGCAAAGCAAACCCAGGATGAGAGAGCAGCTACAGACAGGAAGGAAAACAGCTTCTCTTCAATCTGTCTGCTCTTCTTGTATCCTTCTTCACCTCAAAAGGACCATTAATAGGCAGTGGGAAATATGCAGACTAAATGCAATTCACTGAAGTGCGAGAAAAGGCCTAGGTCCTTTCCAGGCAAGACTGTCACAAAAGTAAAGCATTTGAACTAATGTTCCACCATGGCAAGGTGGCTTCTAGGGCCTGCCAGCGGCTCCTCTGATGCTGAACCCAGCCTCCCCCAGACTGGAAGTGACAGCACGCACCCCTGTATGCATGTGGAGTTACTTACTTTACCCCTTGTAGACACGGAAGGCTGATGTCCTTTTTGGTGCCATCAGGCTGAAGACTGAGAATTACAATCCTGCACCTCTTTCAGTAGTTCTTGAAACATGCAGACCTTCCTTTCCAGTGCATGCTACTTTGGAGACTTTCTGAAATGTCAGGGCCTATTACCTGCCCTCCAGGTGAATCCATTACCAGCTCATGGAGTGGAATCAAAATATGATTTCACTCACTAATGGAGATGGAGCAAAGGCTAAGTATTTCACCTTGCAAGGAATGTGTTTTGTTAGCCTTTTCTCCTTTACGCTTTAAGGAAGCTTTTTGAATGCACATGCTTCTCCAAAGGAGGTGCAGAAAAGCCCCCAGGAATCTGGGAGTGGTAATCTCTGAATGTGAAATGGAGGACTTTCTCTGCTTGTCCAGGGGCAGCTATAACCATGTTCCTTAGATGTGTGGACAGCCTCCTTGCACACCTGAAGGCTCACGACACCCCCACAGGACCTTAGGGAGAAGTTCTAACTAAACTGGGGCCTGGGAATGTTTCTGAGCTCCATGCATCATAGAAGAACCATGTCGTGCAATATTTGCATAAACACAAAACCACTGTGTAACATCATAACTTGGATATTGGACTTGACGCAGTCTGCTGATCTTATTTGTATGTGGAGGAGTGGTGTTATTCATAAAATAGAAACTCTTTACAAAAAGAACAGTTTCTAAGATGTAAAACCCCAGAAAATTTGTGAAGGCATATTCACGAGCTCATTTATTATAACACAAAAATGGCAAAACCAAAATTAAATTACATTATAACATATTTCTTAAGGAACATTATTTAAATTACTTTTAGGGGATGTGATTCAAAGTTATTTTTATTTTATTTTTCTGATTTTTATCTTTTTTTCAGTTCTCCAATTTTATCTTTGCAATCAAATTTAAAATATTTTTAAATGAAAACACAATGTTCTTTGGGGTATAGTACGGATTTGAGAATAAACGAATACAAATTTTAGAGTAAATGAAAACAAGTAAGTTACAAATATCTAGCGTGGTCAGTTATATTTAAGGGGCTGGTTTAGTTTGCTGGTACGGGGGACTTCCGGGAAGAAGACAGAGCGGTGAGCGACAGAGAAAGAGCCTCTCTGAGATTTGGTGTCCGGATACTGAAATACGGCAAGAACAGAACTGGGTCTGAAGCAAGAACTGAAGGATCTGAAGTGAGAAGTGGGGCTCATGGGGAGGGTGAAAAGAGAAACTTCAATGAAGAAGGAGGCAGGAGGTGATTCTTCCCTGAGCCTAGAATCACTGCAGTTTGCAACTGCAGACACACAGTGACTGTTGGTGACCCCAGAGGTCTCCATGGAGAAGCGCACCAGGGCAGTGGTCGAGACATTTCCAAGAGAGGCCAACTGAGCTCAGAGCTCAGAGCAGCTGCTGGCTCCACCTAAGGGCTCCCAGCTAAGTTCAGACCTTCAGGAAGATGGGTCTGCTGCAGGCTGGGCAGATCTGGTTCCAGCCTTGCAGCTGGAGGTGAGCCTGAACTTCAGTGGAAATCGAGGGGCAGGCTCCCCGGGATTGTCCACTCCCCCACTGTGGAGCTGCTGTAGGCTTGCTGGGATTGACTAATTTGGATCTGGACTCTGTCAGCCCCCACTGTCTAGCAGTAGCAGCAGAAAAATGCCTTGAAGTGAACATTTTTTTCTTTTCTTATTTTTTTCTTTCTTTTGTTCTTTTCTTTTCTTTCTCTCTTATTTTCTTTTTATTTTTTCTTCGTTCTTGCTTTCATATGACTGCAAACATGGTTTCTAGTTTTTGTGTTGTGGTGGTGATTCTGTTCTAATTTTGTTTTTCTTTCTTTCTCCTTTCTTTCCCTCCCATCTTCTTCACCAGTTTCCCAAACTTTGCATGATCCTCCTTGGTCTTCCAGCCTTGCCTCTAATCTCTTCCTTTTCTTCTATTTCTCTATTTTCCCTCTAACCCCTTTTAAGTTTTCTCTATTGAGGGTAAAATTGCCATATTTAGTATTTATTTACTGCATACAATTTTCTGATTTGTTTTAAACTTTGTTATACAACCACAAATCTAGTTCATACAGTTCACATGCAATTATAAGAAACAAGGCAGATGGATTCATGATATATGTCACCAAGTTTCATCCAATGGTAACAGTTGCCTGAATTATAGTATAAAATCACAAACAGAATGTTGATATTGGTACAATCAGGTTTCCCCCATTTGACTTGTATTTGTTTGTGTGTGCATGCATGCTGTTACAGTTTGTGTCTAGATGTCTCCCCAAAGCCTCATGCAGTTATGGGGGCAGGCTTCCAGAGTTTGTGACTGATTCATGATCCAATTCTAGACCCACCCTAGGGTGGGTGGCCTGCATACTGTATAAGGGACAGAAAGAGTCTTGTCTCAAGCTCTTCCCCTTTGGTTCTTGTTGCTTTTGCTTCTTCCATTGCCATGAACTGTTGCCCCTCAGCCATGCCACCCTGACTTGGAGCCAGCTGATTATGGACTGAAACCTCCACGAACTATGAGCTAAATAAACTTTTCTTTTCTTAATTTCAGGCATTGGGTATTTTATCTCAGCAATGAGAAAAAAGTGACCAACACACATGCATTATCAGCTCTGTGTTGGGAACTTCCATGGTCAAGGCACCAAGGCATTGAACTCCAGATGTATCACTTATATTGTCCTTTTGTGAGCACTCTCATTTGCCTGGTGCCGCCTGCCTTATCTGCAACTCCTGGCAACCTCTAATCTGTTCTCCACTTCTGAAGTTTTCTCATCTCAAAAAATGTTGCACAAATAGAATTATGTACCATATAATTTTGGGGATTGGTTTTTCCCCCACAGCATAAATACTTGGAGCTGTTGCAGTATCGCAGTTTCACAATGTCCTGTTCCTTTTTTAAAATTTTTTTTGTAATTTTTTTTTATTTTGAAGAGAATAAAACCAAATGAAATAAAACAGAATAGAGTCAATCAAAACAAAACAATAAACATGGTACATGCCTTCAAAAAAAGATAAAAGGAAATGAACAATGGCTACCATAATGCCTCTTGTTATCTTCAGAATAACTGCCCATACCATCAGGTATAATATAATCAGACAAAATGGTACAGAATAAAATCAATAAAAGCAAAACAATGGAAGCAATACAGGACTTCAAAAACAATAGTAAAACAACAGTGGTTACCATACGGCCTCTTGTTATCATCTAAGTAGTGGCCTATTGTCCTGTTCCTCTTTGCTGCTGAGTAGTGTTGTGTGTGTGTGCACCACAGTCTAACCATTCACTTACTGAAGGACACCTAGTTCTTGGTTTTCACAGTTATAAATAAAGGTTCCGTGAACTTTTGAGTTCAGGTCTTTGTGTGATTATATGTGTTCATCTTTCTGGGATAATCCCCCAAGGAGTCCAGATGCTTCTGGACCACATGATATGTTTATTTTCCTGAGAAACTGTCCAAATGTGTCTTAAAGTATCAGGTCATTTTACAGCCCCACCAGCAGTGTGTGAGGGATCCAACTTCTCCGTATTCTGTCAGTATTGGGAATTGTTGCCCTTTTCCTTTCTAGCTATCCTGATAGGTGCGTAGTAATAACTCTTTGTGCTTGCAGTTTTATCCATGTCACTGCCACTCACATTTTCTTATCATAGAAAATCATATGACTACCTCTAACGTCCACAGGTGGAGGTGGAGGAGCGGTTGGAGAAGGAAACCAAGAAACCCTGACAAGGAGCAGAAACACCTGTCACCTGGTGCACCCCTCTTTTTCTGGCTAAGTTTTTGTTGAGTTTTAAGTTTTTGGCTAAAGAAGTGTGTGTCCTGATTACTCTGTGTGTCACTCAGTGTCTAGACACATTTTAGGCCTCTTTTCTTCCTTTTCCCATTTTCTTGTCCAGGCTCTAGGCTCAGAGCTGCTCATCAGAACAGAAAGGAGCCAGAAGGACAGGGAAGCAGAAAATGCAAATGTATCCACCTCCAATGGGTCCCTGGGCCTTGTGCCACCTCAGAGAAAAGCTGCTCCTGATGGCCCTTTATTGGACTTGGAATTTCAAAATTTGCATATTATTATTGCCTAATTTACATAATCCATTTGGAGAAACATTCCTTAGAAGTCTGGCCCAGTTGGGCAGATATGCATATTAGAAGTATACGTGCGGGCGTGTGTACAGCTGGATATTAGAAGGCAAATTTTGTCCACCTTCTCTCTCTCTTCGTTTGCATCTCTTCACTGTTTTCTTTCCCTCTATTTCCTCCTCACAATTTTCTCTCCCTGTTTTTCCAATGAACCATGATTCTTTCCAAGAGTAAAAGTTAGGCTGGAGGGAGTAGGAGTTAAAGAAATTTTTTTGGTTAAATTTTCCTTGCCTAGTAACCAGCTTAATATTATTTAAAAATAAATTTGACTTCTTGTATCACTTATGATAAACCCTAAGGGGTCCTTAACTCCACTCCTCCCACCCTGCACTTCCTGAATGACCAGAAAAATTTTCCACAGTGCAGAAAAACACAAAAATAGCATACCCATTGTCTCCAAAAGGCTAAAACGAAAGAACGACTTGCACGTACAAAAGAGATGCTATCGATCGCCCTTTGGTTGGTGAGTTGTCAAGTTATAGAAGTACAGGTACTCTTTCAAAGAGTAGCTTAATTTAAATGGAAAATTCCACTACTTCAATTTTCAGTAAGCCAGTAAGTACCCGAAAAAATTTTCCTTTCTTATTATGTACAGCATCATTCCTTCCACCCAATTAATATTCTTTCATTCATTCATTCATTCATTCATTCACCATTAATGTCTCCATTCAACATGAATGTGAGTGCCTTCCACCTTCCAGGCCCCATGCTAGCCTAGTAGCGGAGATATAATACTGTGAATAAGTTCTTGCCCTGGTGGAGCTGAAAACACTATGGGGGGAAAATTTTTATATTTGGCAAGATACCTGAAGAATCTGGAAATGGAAGGATTACAAGAGAGCAGTCATCTGCCCCTTGAAGAGTGGGACACTAGAGAGGAGGGTTCCTGCTAGTTTTTTTACACGAGTGAAGGTGGTATTGAGGGACTTTCTGTTAATGTTTTTGTTCTTTAACCTCTTGCTTCCATTGTTTGTTTTGCTGCCATCTTTGGCCTGCTTGGAGCTTGGCAGGTAGCCGGCACATTCCCGCCAGCTTTCTCATCCCTAACAGGTTTTCCACTTATCTGAGTTTGGCCTAAAGATCAAGTTCCCTTTGGAGCTCCCTGTGATCCTGGCCAGAAAGAACTGGCTCTCACCACCCATCTGTGTAAATCATTGCTCAGGTGAGAATTGCACAGGATTTGAATAAAAGGCCCCAAACTTTCCAGGAAATAGAGGGAGTAAGAGAAAGACAACCTCCTTTTTTGTTTTGTTATCTCCAAAGTTCAAGTCTATTGTTTGAAGATTTTTCATGTTCTCTATCATTTTGTGGTTTTATTGCATTTTAACTTTTTCTTTTGCAGGAAAAATTTGTATCTTATTAAGATGGAAAGCAAAATAAATCATTGTAATACGTAAGCATGAAAGTATTGTAAGGAAGTAATTCTGACATAAAAATCAGCACAATTGCCAAACAAAACCATATTCAGTGAAAACTCATTTATTATGCAATCTGGAGGGGAAATGCTATTTAATATCATAGAATTTCCAGAAAACTTTCTCCTTTTGCTTATTCTTTTGGGAAGAAAAATAAAAGACTAAAGTGTTTTTGAATTAAAATATTCCTATGATACCTCTTTTTTTGTTTGTTTGTTTGTTTGTTTGGTACTGGGGATTGAACTCATGACCTTGTGCTTGTCAGGCAGGCACTTGTGCTGCTGAGCTAAATCCTCAGCCCCTATGATACCTCTTAAAGAAAACATAACTTGCTATTTCTTTTGGCTCCAAGCAATCATTATTAATTCAGGTGATTCTAATTACCTGCTTTGTGTTACCTTCACCTACTGAAGACATGTAGGGCAATTTACGTAAGTGGGAGTGATTAGACACTGTACTTTGAAAGAATTTCTATGGGAACCTATTTATAGGGTTTTTGTTTTGTTTTGTTTTGGTTTGGTTTTTTTTTTTTTTTTTTTTTTTTTTTTTTTTTTTTTTTTTTTTTTTTTGAGACAGGCTCTCACTATGTAGTTTAGGCTGACCTTGAACTCACTGTGTAGCCCAGGTTGGCCTCCAACTCACAGTGATCCTGCCTCAGCCTCCCAAGCACTGGGATTACAGGTGTATGCCACCATGCCTGGCTTAGTTGGTTTCATTTAAGTTTTTTTGCTGTTGTTCTTGTTGTTTTTTGTTATCTCCTTCATGGCTAAGGGTGTCAGATATCCCTTCTCTCATATTTCATGTACCTGCTCTTAGTAGCCGCCCTGCCAGCAATTTACTTTTGATTTACATTGAGCACATTCATTAGTACAAACTTAGATGCACAGAACAAAGGTAATAGTGGCCAAAACAAGATAGAAGTTTATTTCTGCCTCATGCATAAGAATACCACAGAAAGGCAGCCCAGGACTAGTGTGGCGCAGCTTGACTTTCTCAGAGATTCGGGCTTCTGGCTCTCCAGCTCTTCTGCAATGTATTTCCAGTGCAACCCTTACCATCGCGGACCATGCGGGACCTCGGAGTCAGCCTGACAGGATTAGTTCCAGGCTGCGGGTTAGAAGGCAGAAGAACTGCCTCTATCTTCGCAGGCTATTTCCTAGACTTCCTATATAACATTTCACTGATCAGAAGTTTGCCAAACACAGCTGTCAGAAAACTGACAGATGTAAGTTCCGTGTGGGGACACAACTTTCGTTAATAAAATTCTTACACCAAGTAGGAAAGGAAGAGGAGTGCTGTGGTCAGCTACCAGCAGCCTAGGCCATGTATCCAAACTTATTAGAAAACTGGATAGAGATTCTGAGTAATGCGGATTTCTCGTAAGAAGGACAATGAAAGGCAGTGAATACATAGACATATATTTCAATAGGCCTTCGAAATGTTTTCCAGACGCTCAGCTTGGTTCTGAATGAATTTGTTCCATAAATGGCATTTGAACAACTGAGGTGCTTTGGTTTGAAGTGAATGCTTACATAATCCTTCAGCAGAATTCAAGAAATTCTACCTTGGCATGGCTCATAGATGCATTCCAAACAGGGGCGTTTCCTCTTAAAGCCCGGGCCTTGAATCTGTACGCGAACTCTGTCGCCTGAACAGCTTGGACAGGATCCTCGTACTCAGCTGCATTAGCTCCCTTTGCCAGTGCTTCTCAATGTACAGAATTCATGCCAGGCCTTCGAGAAATAAATTTTTTCTCATCACATTACATAATTCCTACAGTATAAGCAAAATCTTCTCTTTGGAGTACGCCCCATGTCGCTCTAAATCTCGTCTTTGCAGTGTTTAAAGGCTTGGAACGACACGGGTATGTGTGCATGTGTTTGTTTGCGATGTTTACATCGGGGAAGGATCACTGTGGGCATTATTTCTTTTGGGTTCTCTGGTGCTTTTTCCAAAATTAAAAGGAACATTTGCGTTAGAGCTGGGTCTTATGCCTTGACCCCTCAAGTGACTTAGTTTTTGGGTAACTCTCATGGTGGTGTTTTAGTCTTCTAATAAATTGGATAGGCTGGCTTTTAATCATCCTGATCTACCCCTACCTCGCAAACATGGCTTTTGTCTGGGGGAAGCAAATGGAGAAAATGGGAACACATCGCCCACCCCAGAGCTAATGAGCAGCTGCTCTCCATGGACACAGCTGCATTGGTTGTGCATAACTGCCCCACCAGGTGTCAGACGGTTTGAATATCTCCTTGCTAAGGACTGGCTGGGTCACTCCAGGAACACATCAGGGACTCGCTGATGTGAGGATCCCAGCTCCGGAGGAGAAGGTCTTCCCCACAGCGGCATCTCCTGCCTATCAAGCTGGGAACCAGACCAGGCACCAGCCACCCCTAGCTAAGCATGAGGACACAGGTGCTTGTGCCCAGGCACCAAGTTCCTTGTCGTTTACATTTGACATAATGACCTTTGTGTATTCTGTCCTCCCTCCAGGGTCTCAGCTGCTTCTAGCCTCAACACATGAGGTTTCAGCAGGGGAGTAGATGTTTTGATTCACTGTTAAAAATAAAAGATGAATTAACAAACCAGGCATAGTGGCACACAGCTCTAATCCCAGCTAGGGGCTCAGGAAGGAGTATGGCAAGTTGGAGGCCAGCCTGGACACCCTGCAAGAAGCTGTACAAAAATAAAAGTAGGGTTGGGGATGTAGTTCAGGGCTTCCTGGGGTCAATCCGTCGTACAAAAGAGGGAGGTGGGCAAGGAGGAAGGGGAAAAGGAAGAAAGGAAGGAAAGGAAGGAAGGTAGGAAAGAAAGAAGGAAGGACAAGAATAGTGTAGCTGTTTTACCTCTGCACCCTCCGTGGGACCCTGCATCTCCATGTGTTCTGCCTGGGCTACTGCAGGAAGAAAACCTGCCAAACCCGGGGGTTGGGAAAGACCCACTCCCTGCCCTCACATTTCATAATCCACACAAAGAACCCAGTCATCATTTTGAGGTGCTCTTAATTTTGACTCATTCCCAGCTAATCCACAGCATGGTTATTTGCCTGGTCTGTGCATGTCCCAGGTCAACCTCCCCCGGGCACGTTACGTGAAGGAATAAAGTGCCCATGACTGCGCCAGCTGGAAGATGAAGGTTTTCAACGGGCAAAGGAAGAAAAAGAGTAAAAGGATTGAGAAGGAAAAAATAAATCCTACTACCTTGGGGCATACCAGAGGACGGGTTAGATATTACAATAAAAGCCTATCGAATGCATAATCTCTTCAGGAAAAGAAGTGGTTCAAATTCTTGATGAAGTCTTTAAAAGAATCAGTTTTGTCTCAGTTTTGCCAGAGAGGTCACAGTAACAATGCAATCACACTGAAAACCCTAGACACAAAATTATTCCAGTGGATTTATGCCTCCTCACTAAAGCAAAAGGATATACTAAATGGCAAGCGTGTGCCTGTAATCTAAATAACCACAATTTTTCTACTCCCCCCCCCGAAAAAAAAAAAACAGTGTCAAATAGCCAGTAGGTTAAGGTGCATAACTCAAAGTAGGTTTAGTAGAAAATTTTGATTATGAACTTATTTTATTTATTTATTTATGTTAGTTTGCAGTACACAATAATTACTCCTGGGGAGTTGGCCCATGTACCTAACACATCTTAACTCTTTTTATGTCTCCTTCCCTTTCCCCCTCTCTCTTTTCTTTCCGTGTCTTGGCCCTCTTCCCATTTACAAAAGATCTATCTCTGTTCCCTATAATCTATCTTTTCTTTTGCTTTTTAATTTGTTTACACTTTGGGTTTCTCATTTAAGTAAATCCTGTTCTGTGTAAACTAGTGTAGAGGCAGCCATGCTGGAGTTTAGACTTTTGATGTGTAAATTTTGGGGTATACAAACACGTAGCTCAGTCCCTAGTGATCGGCTTGAGATACACCACCAAACTTTGTTCTTCTTGTCCAGGAGGAGGTTTACACAAAACCAAAGGTGTAGTCACTTGGATCATCCCTGCTGGCCCCGCTCACCGATCTCCCGGTTTAGATCCTTGGCCAGTGATGTCCTGGTTGTTTCCCCAGACTGAAGTTAAGAAAGATTGCATTTCTATAGCTAGAATCAGGACTGACCTCTGAACTCAGAAAAGAATATATAACATTGGAAAATATCCAGAAAGTGTGTAGTATCAGGTTGCTCTAGGGAGAGTGTAGGGAGAGGGAAGGAATAAAGGAACTTGGAACTTGCCTCTCTGAAGAACCCAAGGTTCCCACATGTACAGCCAGGCCCCGTGTGCTCAGAATCAGTAGCCCATCAAAGATCCCCTCTCTGTGCTTCCCCTAGCTCTCAGGGGGTCCCCCGACAAGAGTTCTCATTTCTCTGTGTGGCAAACAGATAGTGTGCAGATTTCTTATCTTCTCCATTCCATCCTCGACTGGGTCCTCCAGAGTCAGGGCCTGGAAGCAGAAGCAGCTGCAGTGGGGTGGAGCCATGAGCTGAACTTCGACCTCTGGGCATGTAATGTAATGCTCTCTAGGTCCAGGAGCTTGAGGAGAAATTGCTAAAGGGTTGTATAACTCCAGAAAAAGTGTAGCCCTCTCCCTGTCTGCCATGTATCATTACCCCAGAGGGTACAATTCCCAGTGAAATCTGAAAGACTGGTATTCCTGGAGCTACGCAGGGCCCAGCCTGCAGGACCCGCCTCTCCCCAGGGATCCTGTCCCAAGGAGGCAGGTACTGGACCCATCATCCCTGGCCATGGCAGAAATGGAAACAGAGTCAATAATAAAAAAGCCAACGTTTATTTGTGTGCTTTGCAAAAATGTTTCATTTTCTGTATCATTTTATTGTCTAGTACACATCTTGATATTGGAAGAGACCTGCATTTTTATAGATCTCCATGGATCAGATTCCTTTTGCAAGGGGCAGTTTGCTTAAGAAACATAGTTCTGGGCTGGGAAATGTAGCTCACTAGAGCAGCATTTATGCTGCTGATTTCCATCACCAGGATCCTCCCAAAGAAAGAAAGA